>CAIGRB010164533.1:33005-74528 GCA_903798255.1 Fraxinus quadrangulata
TATGGACCATTTCGTTATTTTATAGTATTAATTGATTTTTCTACCAGATAGCCACATGTTTGTCTACTTTTCACTAGAAATGTAGCTTTTGCTAGACTACTTGCTCAAATCATAAAATTACGAGCGCAATTCCCCGTTTACTCAATCAAAACTATTTATTTTGACAATGCATGTGAATTTAAATCACAAGTATTCGATAATTATTGCGTGTCAATTGGGATTGTTGTTGAACATTAGGCTGTACATCTATATACACAAAACGGTTTAGCGGAGTCATTTATTAAATATCTACAACTTATTGCTGACCATTACTTACGAAAACGAAACTCTCAACTTCTGTTTGGGGTCATGTCATATTACATGCTGCCTCATTAGTTTGTATCAGATCAACTTCATATTATCAATATTCACATTTACAATAGGCATTTGTCATGAACCTAATATTTCTCACTTATGGATTTTTGATTGTATTGTTCAAGTCCCTATTTCACCCCCACAACGGGCTGAAACGGGTTCCCAACGAAGACTTGAGGTTTATTTGGGTTTTGATTTATCATCTATTATTAAGTATCTTGAACCTGAATCACATTCTGTTAAAAACTGTCAAAATAAAAATGATTGGCCAAAGTGGAAAGAAGTCATACAGGGGGAAGAAACGGAAAATGTTTGGACTTGTACTTCAAACACGTGAAACTATAATTTCTGTTAGATACAAAGGGATTTTTGTACGAAAGAGAAATCAAAATAATGAAATTACAAGATACAAAGTCCAACTTGTAGCTCAAGGTTTCTCAAAAAAATCAAGAATTGATTATAAAGAAACATATTCTCCCATAATGAACACCATTACTTTTAAATTCTTAATTAGTTTGACTATATCACAAAATCTCGATATGCGCCCTATGAATGTAATGATTGCCTATTTGTTTGGTTCACTTGATAGTTACATATATATGAAAGTCCCTGAAGAACTTAAAGTGCGAAAAATAAATGATATATGCTCTAGGACCATATTCTCAATTAAATTACAAAAATCATTATAGAGATTGAAATAATTTGGACGAATATTTGTTAAGAAATGTTATAAAAATGATGATATTTGTCCATGTGTTTTCATAAAGAAAATAAATATTGGATTTTCAATTGTGGCAATTTATATTGATGATTAAAATTTAACTGGAACTTTTGAATAGCTAAACAAAATTGTAAATTATTTGAAAAATGAATTTTAGATGAAAGATTTGGTAAAAATCAAATTCTGTTTTGGGTTGCAGATTGAACATTTCTCATAAGGATTATTTGTTCATCAATCTACATATATAAAAAAGTCTTAAAGCACTTTTATATGGATAATGCACTTCCATTGACATCACCTATGGTTGTTCGATCATTTGATATGAAAAGTGATCATTTTCGTACACTTGAAGATGGAGAAAAATGTTCTTGATCCTGAAGTACCATATGTTTGTGTAATTGAAGTATTAACTTATCTTACAAACTGTACTCGACTCGACATAGATTTTTTTGTAAATCTCCTTTCAAGATATAACTCTATACCAACATAGAGACATTGGAATGGTGTTAAACATATTTTTCGTTATTTAAAGGGTACTATTGATTTGAGATTATTTTATTCGCAAAAATCGATATCTGCTTTAATGGGATATGCAAATGCATGTTATCTCTCTGACCTAGATAAAACTAAATCACAAACGAGATTCGTCTTTACACGTGGAGGTATAGCTATATCATGGAGATCTGTGAAGTAATCCCTAACAACAACATCTTCAAATCATTCTGAAATTATTGCAGTCCATAAAGTAGATCAAAAATGTGTATGGTTGAGGAACATGACCTATCATATCCAAACATCATACATATTAATTTCAATAAAAGATAGTCCAACAATTTTGTATGAAGACAATGTTGCTTGTATTGCACAACTCAAATGAGGTTATATCAAAGGTGACAAAACGAAGCATATTTCTCCAAAATTCTTTTATACACATAAGGTTCAAAAGAATGGCGACATCGATGTTCAACAAATTTGTCCAAGTGACAATGTTGCTGATTTGTTTACAAAAGCACTGGCAACATTTACATTCAAGAAATTAGTTCACAAGATTGAAATGCGTCAACTCAAAGATTTTCAATAATTAACATCAGTGGGAGTAACTGTACTCTTTTCTTTCGCTTAGGTTTTATCCCACTAAATTTTTTTAGCAATGTTTTAATGAGACTGCATTTATCTTTAATACTCTAAAATAACTGTACTCTGTTTTACTCGTTTTATTTTTTTGTTCAATTGGGTTTTTATCAAACAAAATTTTAATGAGACATGTATTTTGTAATATGTCATTCAAGGGGGAGTGTTGTAAATGAGAAGTTTATTAGTGAATGACAATTGTACCTTTACAGCCCTGTAAATTATTATCATTGTATCCATAATCCTAACCTATAAATATAGGACTTTGGTTCTCATTATAATACACACAAATTTATTGACTTTTATTCTCTTTTCTCTTTTTCTCTTTTTTTCACAACACATTCCTCTGGTGTAAAATTTGTTATGAATCAATTTATAATTGGAATTACTCCAAAAAAACTCACAAACAGCAGGTTAAAAAAAAAACAATCTCAATTCTTTCTTTTCATAGTCTTTACATAATATTCATGATCACGAGCTGCAATCAACATGAGGGGATATAGGCATAGCCGCGTTATATATTTAGTTAAAACCCAAGAGACTGGCATGCCGAAACTGTAGGAAGAACTACCAGGTGAAATCGAAAATCAATTCTCACTATTAAAAGCAATGCATTCAGATAGGATACCGAGAGTCTAAGTAGATTTGCCTTAATCAATTTCGTGACAGGCGAATCCCAAAGTAGCAGCTTTGCATGAACGAAAATTTGGCTAGAACATCTTCCATTACTTGTGAATTAGGCCATCAACTTGTCAGCACAACAATGGCTATTTCCAGCTATCTAAATTGTGATACGAGTAACATGAACGTACCAGTTATGAAGTTAGAAATGGCAAACCAGTTTCCACTTCGAAATCAAGGCTCCCCGACCAATTACTATAGGCTCTATTGGACTTAGTGTCAACATGCAAGTGATTATCCAAAGGTACAATCTTCGAGGACCCAAGAGAAGAGATCGTACTCCAACATAAATTCTGCTAGGAAAAGAGATCGAGGATACAAGGAGCCCTCATAGGGAAATTTTCGCCTAGGAAACAACAAGGCATAGATGAGGTACCTTAACCCAAAAATGGCAGGGACAAAGAAGGAACCCCTCGAGGGGCATTAATCACGGCCCTATTTGAGAGATGGATACCATTTTAAGGTCCCTACGTTGGTGGAAAATCCGAGAAAGCTCAGAGAAAGTATGCTAGAGAGGTGAGGAATCTACCTATAACTAACAACATTGTCAACAATTGCCTCTCCGAGTCTAGAAGGATAGATCCCATTAGTTTCACGGAGGACACGAGGAAAATGCACCACAGGGCCACCCTTGAAATTTTGGATGCTCTGTGCAATATTTTTAAATGGTGTCCATTTCATAAAATTAAAAAAAAAATTCAATAATATTATATCATTGCAAAATTATGATATTTTAATACTGTTTATTTTTTTAAATATTGTAAATAAGAAAAGTACAAGTAAAGTTCAAAAGTACTTCCCAAATTTCATCAAAAATCATAAGTCATCAACAAAGATCCATCTAAGCTACTAAACTCTTCGTGCAATTTCATATGAGCAAACCTTGAAATTAGAAATATCAAATACCACGTGTAAATTTTGAAATACAACAAATCTTGTAAAATTATTTCTTCTCGTATTTCTAGAAACAAACTCACTAATTAAACTTTCGTAATCAATAAATTATAGCAAATCTTGTTCAATAGATATCAAAACTAAGTCATTCAATTGTTTTTGTAACATGATTGATTGTAAATAAAATTTTAATAACTTTAAATTTGAAAAACATCTTTAAGGCAGATACAATAGTAACATTAATTGTCAGTAATATTTTATAAGCAGTAAATGTATTCGAAAAGTGATTCAATCTTTTCAAATAAGTCAATATATCAAAAGCTGTATTTATTTCATTTGGTAAAAGATTTCGCAAAATTTTTAACTCTTGAAACAAATCTGTCATCAAGATTGCAAAAATTTACATGTGTTAGAGTAATGTCAAAATGATCACAACATGCTTTCAAATTCGTACCATCCAATGCGTTTAACTTGTTAGAAGAAAATAGAGATCCAAATTATTATTTTTATATGAAATGAATTGATTGAACTTTTGTTCAAGTGATCCAATTGCTTGATCTACTATATAAAGGAAATAATTGGTTATGAAAGAATCTTCAAGTGTTTGTGCATCCTCTAGAGATAGTGGCATTTTCATCAAAATGTTTCTTCCTACGAATGATACTTTTTCCTCTTTTCCTTTTCCCCTCACATTATTTAAAGCACAATACTATTTAAGAAAATTATATTCAAGAAAATTATAACTAGTCAATTACATTATTATTAGTTTTAGTATCTTATGCAATTGCATATCATACTAAATCAAACGCCTACAATTAATAAAAAAATAATCCATAAATGAAAATAGTTAAGCACAACACATTGAAATGAGCTATGAAGGAGCATAAACCATCTGAATCATTTCCCTTTCTTTAATAAAAATGTCTTGATATAAAAATAATTAGGAATAAGAAATACAACAATATTAAATAAAAATCATCATATATCTATCTTTTAACTCTTTTTTATAATAATTAAAATTTTAAATTTTAAAATTAATAANAAATTTTAAATTTTAAAATTAATAAATATTTACATATATATATATACACCAATAACAAAATCTTTTTTGGTGTTCCACAATGATGAGGTCATGTGCGATCGCTCAACCTGCGCTCCCTCAGGGTCGCCTCTAATTCACCATCATCGTTGTGAGGTCCTAGTAGTGAGAACTGAGGACGATTGTAGCTAGGGATGACAATTGGATCGAGTAGCTCGCTGACTCAGCCTAGGGCTGCCTGGGATTAGCTAGAGATCGACCTAAGCCGAGCCAAAAAAATTTTGACGAATCGAAACTAGCTCAGCGGGTCGCTTGTGTGCTGTTGTAAAAATGTGATCGTTTGGTCACATTTTGGGGTCAATTATGCCCAACGGTCATATTGACTTTTGTATTTTTTTTATTATATATATAAACTTCAATAATTATCAATCCTTTTATTTCATTTTTTATATATCAATTCTCTAGAATTTATCTACAATCTAAATTTCTCACTTCCTTGTTATTCAATATTTCTTATACAAACACAAGTTAAACAATTAGTTTATTTTTTAGTTACTTTATGATCATTTCAAGAGTTCAAGTTTTCATCTATTATTTTCTTTTTCTACTTTCCAATTTCTTTTTCTACCAAATGGATGCCAATAACTATGTTGAGGCTATTTTTGGTTATGGTGTCGAGTCCATTACACCATTGATACCACAAAGTGCATCTCCTATATTCAATAATGATTTTAGTGATCTTAATAACATCGAAATTCCTGATAATTTAGGGGTTGAAAATTTGCATAGGAGCATAAATTCAATTTATTTGTATGACATTGATGAAGAAGAACTCAAAGTAGAAAGTGCAATTGGTATTGGTAAGCGAAAAATAAAACAAATAGTCAAATGTTGGGAACACTTGAAATTGGCGTTCACGAATTGTCTAGTTGACGGAAAGTAAGAATACAAAGTAGTATGTAAGTACTACCAATCGAAATTGACATGGCAAAAGGATATAAAAACTACCTACCTAAACCGACATTACAAGAAATGTTCGGACAAAAAAATGGAGTTATGTGTCAAACACAAACTCAACTCCATTTTGCTTCTCTCTCTTGGTACTAGTTCTAGTACACTAAGCACATGGATTTATTCAGGAGAAAGATGCCGCGAGGGAATTGTCAAGTTCGTAGCTGGTGCTAAACCGTCGCTTAGCATATTGGACAACAAGCATTTCGCCAAATTCGTAAAATCATAAAAGAATATCTTCAATCATGGTACGTTGCAGTAAGTAGAAACACACTTTACGCTGATTGCATTAATTATTTCACTAAAAAAAATCGCTAATACGTGATTTAAAAAAATATGGTGATTTACAAGCAAGAAAATTTGTCCTTGACATAGGTTATAGGTAGAACTCAACTTATCTATTACTAAAATCTTGTTAATGATACGAATCACTTTTATTTTAAAATTCTAGACATACATACACATGATTGTCATAGATGAGAGGGTTGTGGTGCCTCAAGGGGTGTTGTTATACCATACCTTCATCACTTCGTTATCTATCAACACGATTATTCGAGGCTAGTACATTGTCTCGAAGACATGAAATGGCATCTCATTGCCTAGACTGACCTCACACCATACAAGGCAAGATCTAACCATCTAACTCAACACATTCGGGCTAGTTGAGTCAGAACCACTCCATATGACCTTAAGACGAAGCAAAAGAATGGATGCAAACGTAGATGCATCCCGCTTGGAGAATGGTGTCGCTCATAGTCATGCAACCTGGCCTCGAATAACAAGCCCTCTCCTATTCCTCACGCAGTAGTTTGCCTAGGGGTAGGCATTTTTCTCTAAACCAGTGGAATCGAATAGAATCAATTGATTTCGGTTTGACTAGATACTGCCTTGAGAATCAGTAGTGAATTCCATTATTTTGAATTTCTCTTTTTTCTTACACCAAGATACACTAGATCTTTAAATCCTAAACCTCAAAATTATCTCAGGTATGTTTTTTCCTTTTTCCTTTAACGGATAATCAAAATTCAAGTCTAAATAATTTTATAAATACTTTACAAATTCATAGATTCAATTCAATCCAATAGGACAAAAAATATTTTTAGTTTAATATTTCATAAATATTCAAATTTCTCGTTGTTTCAAAAGTGGTCGACCATCAATAATCAAGATCCTTGAGGATTACTAAAGATAATCAGATTATTATCTTATGGACTTTCTTAAGAACTAATTTTCAATCGAGATTTTATCGTTTATGTTGTATTTAATAGTTTATCATTTTTCGCCTTTACGAGTTGATGTTGAGCTTTGGAGTAGATTTTTGTTTTGTTTAATTGATTTTTTGAATTGTTAAATTAAAAGAATGACAAGTGGTTTTATACTCTTTTTTGTTTATTTTCAATCTTACAAGTACTTTCATATTTTATTTTTATAATTTTTCAATATAGAGAACCAGAACAAATTGAAACTGGTTGGTTGGATTTCAGTTCGGTTCGATTCGATTTTATAATTGGATATGAAACTAATAATTCAATTTCTAAAAGAAAATTGGTTGCTAGTGTGTTTTGTTGGAATTGAATAAAGCTTCATTGGAGTTTTAGTTTTTTGCATAAATTCTCTCAAAATTTCAAATGTTTGAAACGCAAAAGTAAAATTTGATAAGTGAGGCTTAACCCATTTATAAGCAGATGTACCTCGATCACATCCACTAGATGAAAAGATCAATCAATGCAGGCCCTCTATCCGTTTTTAAATGTGGGTTGTGGAGTAGAATAGTGCCTATTCAAAATTCAATGAAAGACTGAGATGTAGTCATATCATTCATGTGTGTGTGGGGTGCATCGCCTCAAACTAGCAAGCGCCCTTTGCCATCATTGTTATTATTCCCTTACAATCGTTGTACGCGTTGGAAATATTCGACCTCAAAGCTTCCATGTGCATTTTTAAACACGCGACCTTTTAGTAAATGACACTCAACTCATCATATTATGTTATTTCGAAAAGCGTGCAAAGTGCCATCATTTCGAAAACATGAGCAAATTTTTTTACCTATGTAGAATAACCTCACCTCTAAAATGGGATTTTGTTCGCAGAAGTGCTTCATCCCTGAAATGAGACTTCTCCCCTATAGAAGAGCCTTATCCTTAGAAAGTGGGAGTTCAGATTTATCACATCAATGACCTAGCCTCATCTATTAGTCAAATACACGCCTTATATAAATATTCATGCTTAGACTTGAGGGACTATTCACACTCACCAAGTGTCACCTTGGAGGTAAATTTTTATTATTTGCAATAAGTTGTTCATTACCCGCATCACATCATTACCTCGTCATTTAAAATGATTAAGATATGGTTTATCACTCTACTGCATACTTCAAAGGCCCATCTGCATCTAAAAGGTAATTCACAAGTATTTACCCTGCTACCAAACTTTGAAAATGCCATAACTTAAAATGATTAAGATACGGTTTATTGCCTCATCTCATCACTCTTCTACATACTTCAAATGCCCATCTTTATCTAAGAGATAATTCATAAATATTCACCCTGCTGCCAAACTTTGAAAATGCCTCACTTCGGGAGATTTCCAAACCCTACGAGATGATTGCTCATATTTCTATAAAGTCCAATGCTTCATATAAACAAGAAGACATTGGACTTGAGAGACTATTGTTAAGCCTTGACCTACAAGGCATGTCATGTGGCTGTCACTAAGCAAGAGGCCACTCTAGGTAAGTACTCCACTTCATATCCCCTTTCCCACACGTGCCTTTCTAGGTGATGAGGCCAACGCCTTACCTGAAGCGATGTCCGAGGTGATTCATCATTTTTTTGCTACAACATGATTCCAAGGTGAGTGGCATCTTCTGTGGTCAGCCTTTTCGTAGACCTCGAGTCAGCTAAGATATACCTTACCTCTGACGAATTTGATGTGATAGTTTGCAGCAGCATCGCTAGTCAAACAACTTTAGACTGTATAGGCCTATCACGACCACATGCCTGGGGTAGCTGGTTTTCATCCTATGGTTAGGCCTAAGATGGCCGGTTTTCATCCGATGGTTAGGCCTAAGATGGCCACGAGTTTATGTAGGTACAGACGCAATGAAGCTTGACTAGTGATTCATTGGGATGGTCACCTATCAAACATGATGGACCTTAGCTTCTCTCTCTTGGTTATAAATACTTACACATAGTGACATCCAAAAGTAATAAAAGTTTGAATGTGAATTTGAATAAAAGTTTACACTCTCAAACTTGGTAATTTCTCTTCATCCTAGAACCCGTATTTTCATCTGTTGTCTCTCTCACTTTCATTCGTATGACTTAAGCATCGGAGTCACGTGACCGTCGCACCGTACGATCTCCCTAATAAGCTACGGTCTTGTACAGTCTAACCTAGTTTCCAAATGTGTAAACCACATACACCTGGAAGGAAGAAGAACTAGTATCTATTGACAACATGGTCAAATTTTGAGGTTAACAAAATGAATTACAATGAGCTCAGCCACATGGTTGGAGAGATATGAGAACATGTGTACGACCCATTAACATAAATAAACATTCACTGATACCTAATTAATCTACCAATACACTTAATAACTAAAAGCATAAATTAAACAACTAGTCACTTGTTGGGTTTTGTGACCTAAATCCCATCCAAATTAGGTCTACGGCTTCACGTTGTGGTGTATTGAGCTTGAAAATGACAAAATAAGGTCAAAGAAGGAAAAAAAGGCGACTTGACGGCGCTGGACGGACACCCGCTTATAGCTTAAAATGAGCCAAATTGGAATAGGAAGTTCGTTGCCTGCCTGTCGCTGAGTTGTCGCCTGTTTCTCGCTTGAACGAGGGGCCGCAAATTTTTTCCTTCTTTTTCTATTATACGCAATTTTTAACCTAGTTTCCATATTTTAGGTTAATTTTAGGGTTTGGACATGTCTCCTATAAATAGTAGACTCTTCATTCAGTTTAGATAGGTAGAAAAAGTAGAAGTTGTATTTTCTCTCCATTGGTTGTTATTAATAAGACATTCGGTTTCTTTGCCAATTTCATCTTCTTGTTTATGTTACTTTAAATTTTGTTCTTGTTTATTACTTTGTGCAATCTATACTTCATATTGCGCCATATCGCTTCCTCGATTTCCTAACAAGTGATATCAGAGCCAATGTTCAGCAGTTCCGCAGAGCAATTATTTGATTGTTTGAGATTTTTTGTTATCGATGACTACCATGAAGTATGATATTCCGCTGTTGGATCACGGTACAAGACTTCATTGTGGCAAATAAAGATGAAAGCTATATTGGCGCAGATGAATTTTGATGATACTTTGTTAGGATTTGATAGGATGCCCACAACTTGGATAATAGAGGAGAATCAACGGAAGGATCGCAACGCACTTTCGCAGATTCATCTTCATCTATCTAACAACATTCTTCAGGAAGTCTTGAAGGAGAAGACAACAACTGTATTGTGGTTGAAACTGGATCAATTGTCCATGACCAAAAGCTTGACCAGCAAATTCCATTTGAAGCAGAGGCTTTATTCTCATCACATAGCAGAAGGTCGACCACTGAAAGATCATCTGGTTGTGTTTAAGGAGATCATCACTGATCTAGAGACGTTAGAGGTAAAATATAATGAAGAGGACTTAGCCTTAATCATATTGTGCTCGCTGTCTAGTTCATTTTCATCGTTTAGGGACATGATTCTATACAGTTGTGACACACTCACCATTGAACACGTGTATGATACCCGGTTCTCAAAAGAGAAAATGAAGCATCTGGTTGAAGCTGGTTCCATAGATGAAGAAGCTCTTGTGGTTTATGGTGATCGGAGAAGGGGAAAGTCGAGGGTAGATTTTAGCAATATGGTTTGCTTTTACTGCAGAAGAAAGGACACATCAAGATGGACTTTGAAAAGTTGCAGGGTAAGGACAATTCAACTACAAATCGTGGGAAGCAATCAGAGACTTCGGGTGAAGCAAACATCGCAGAGAATTTTGTAAGCGAGGGAAATCTTTTGACAATTTTTGACATGGAATCCAAGCCTCACGAGGAGTAGATTTTGGATATAGCTTGTGCGTTTCATATGAGTCCCAGTCGAAATTTGTTTGAATCATATGAAACGGTGATATAAGGTGTCGTTGTCATGGGGAACAACGAATCTTATGGGGTAGTTGATATTGAGATAGTCAGATTGAAGTAGGTGGATAGAACAATAAGAACACTGGTCAGGTTCGACAACCCAAACTTGAAGAAGAACATCATCTCGCTGAGTACCTTGGATTCGAGATGGTACACATTCTATGGAGCAGGTGGAGTTTTGAAGGTCTGGAAAGGTGTCCGTGTTATATTAGATGGGTGGAGAAAGTCCCAATTATACATCTTGTAAGGTTTGACAGAATCAGTGAAGAGCCATCAGCACAGATTTGGTACCATTGTGGATATATAGTTTGGTACAGTATCGTTGGGAGTTGGCTCTGGGTCGATTTTGGAGAATACTACTCTATCGAGTTTAAGGAATATGGGAAATTCCGTTTTGCCACCACAGTATGTGATTCCATTGTATTCAACGGCTAGGGAGAGACCCATTGAAAATAGGTATGGGGATGTTGATCTGAATGTGCATGCTTTTGGAGTTGTTGAAGGTAACAAGTATGACCAGGGGCCTTCAGTTAAAGCATTTAGTGGTGATTCTGTTACATGGTGTGCTTCAACCCTATTTGGTAAATTTTGAATTCGTTGTGAATTTTGGGAACCTGGGGCTTGGGTTCATTAGTATCCGTGTTTGGATATGGTGGAATAGGAAATTTATTTTCGAGTGTTGGAGAGGTTTGGTTCAGGTTGAAGAGTTCAGTGTGTTTTCCCTGCAGTCGGACTTATTTTTCTAGGTACAGAAATTTTGGAGCTTCATTCATTGCATCGGAATTTGTGCCAAGGTGGAGATTGTTGGGTTTTATGATCCAAATCTTATCCAAATTGGGTCTTGGGCTTCGCGTTATGAAGTATTGGTCTTGAAGATGACAAAATAGAGTTCAAGAAGGAAAAAAAGCCATATTAACAGCGCTGGACGGACGCCCACTTATAGCTCGAGAAAAGTGAGCAAAATTGGAATAGGGAGTTCGTCGCCCGCTTGTTGCTGAGCTGTTGCTCGAGCGACAGATTGTCGCCCGCTTCTCGCTCGAGCGACGGGCCGCAGATTTTTTCCTTCTTTTTCGGTTTATGCGATTTTTAACCTAGTTTCCATATTTTAAATTAATTTTAGGGTTTGGACATGTCTCCTATAAATACTAGACTCTTCATATTGTTTATATAGGTAGAAAAAGCAAAATTTGTATTTTCTCTCCATTGGTTGTTATTAATAAGATATTCGGTTCCTCTGACAATTTTATCTTCTTGTTTAGTTTCCTTTAAATATTGTTCTTGTTTATTAGTTTGTGCGATTTATACTTCATATCGTGCCATATCGCTTCTTCGATTTCCTAACATCACTAATGGAATAACATTAAGAAAATGAGATCCACTCTAACTCACACATTTTCAAGCATTAAACTTAAATGCAAATAGATGATACTCGAGTTGTGGTAAAGCAAAGGAATAGTTAGCTGTATTAACAATTCAAATGTGGTTTATGGAGCAATGAATATCCTACTAGCAGTCCACTTCAGTATTTATATAAAGGATTAAACTACTTTGTACACACAAAATTTACTCCTTGATTGACACCCCCATGTGTCAAAAATCTAATAGTTAATTGGGAAATATTCTTTCAAGATTAATGTGTTAAAATCTGTTAACTCACATGTGTGTAAATTATTGTATCAATCTTTAAGTACGTGTAGCATGTTCTTTATATAAATCCCTATTTCAAGTGCCAAATTCTCATCAATCAAGACCCATCTTTTATTTGCAAGTTGAGATGACCTCCAAATTTGTTCTCTGATTTATTCTTGGTGTTCTTATTTGTACCACCACTGCAAGAAAGCTTGTTGTCTCAGAGGGTCCTTATAATTATCAAAAATTCTTCTATTGTTGTTGGAGTTTAGGAGGCTGAGAGCTAAGTAATGGAGGTGGTTTCATAGTGGAGGTGGTTTCAGGGGGGTGGTGGTGGTGGAAGGTAATGTGGTGATTCTGGTTATGGTGGTGGAGCTAGCTTTGGTGAGGGTGTCAGGGCAAGAGGTGGACTTTGTGGAGGTAGCGGTGGAGGGTTTAGAGGAGGAGGTGGATGTGGATGTGGAGGATTAAAGGGTGGTTCTGGTTTTGGAGGAGGATTTGGTAGTAGGTTTGGATGTGGTGTTGGAGGAGGAGGTTTTGGTGGCGAAGACAGTGACAGTGAAGATGATGAAGGCGGATTGGGTGGAAAGTCTTGTGATGGATTTGGTGGAGGAGTTGGGGGTGGAATAGAAGGTGGTAGATTCCCTTAAGAAGCTCTCATGCATCACCATCTTTTAATTCTCATTCCATACCTAGTTATGATTTCCATGGCTCAATTAAAAAAAAGGAAAGTCTTGAGCCATTGAAGTCCTATACTGTAGATGTTTGGTTGCTTAATGTGCATTTTTCCTTTTCTCATGCTTTATTTCTTCCATGCAGTCTTTATATGTTACAAGGTAAATTTTGGTTTGTTCTTATAACTTTTGTCCAAATTTAAAAAGTAAGTTCTAAGGCACATTTCAGAAATTTGAAATTTTAATATTTTTAAAGTGATAAATTTTTTGAGCACTTGAATACAATATTTTCTATGTGACGTTTAATGCTTAGTCCCAAATTAGTGAGTCAACCAACCTGACTCTGATGCTCGATTCAGAGTTGAATTTCATGCTCAATCTAGAGTGATGTCTAATATTAGAATATTTTTGGTGTGTGAGGAAAAATTTGATATTTTTTTCCTTATGGCTTGACACAAATTAAATAGTATCCCAAATATATTTGAACGTATTGTAATTGATCCATTTCTTCCATCAATGTGGTCCAACGTTCTTTAGTTTTTCAAAAACTTACCCACTAATTGGACGATCAAAATTGGTAACTGAAGCCATAACTGATGGGGGTTTTAGCTACATATATAGATGGGTTTCATCCCTAAGCTCACCACCGAAAATACACAATTTATACAATTAATTTCAGAGTGTTGAGAGCTTAGAAATACTAGTACCTGGAACAAAACAAGAGCTTCTAGAACAACATAAATGGTTGGAGGTATGAACTCGATCCACGAGTCTTCAATTTTTCGATCCAAATTTGTTTTCGCATAATCGTTTTAGATCGATTTTTAGTCTAACATTTGATATCGGAGTACTCCATTACCCCTGCATTGTTACCTATCCAGCAATCTGAAACTCTATCTTCTCTGGTTAATTTTTCTTTTTGAAAATAAATTTCAAATTTCTCCATAAAATCATTTTTCTAGCTTTTGTATGATTTTAAACTTGAGATTTCACATTGAGAAGGTGAATTTGAGGCGGGTTCTGACCGGGTCGAAATTGACCTGTCTAAAGGTTGAAGAAGACTTGTTTTCTAAAAGGGAGAAGTCAGTTGTTTTCTAAATGCATATTTCCCTTGCAATCCCATTTGAAAATTAGAAGCACTTGATGAATTCCATGAAGAGTAATGGAGTCTGGGATGAATTTCAAGAAGAGTAATAAAGTCTGGGATCTTGTCAAGTTGCCCAATGGTCCCAAAGCTAATGGTAGTAAATGTGTCATTAAGACTAGAAAAGACTCACTAGGCAACATTAAGAGATACAAGGCAAGACTTGTTATGGGGATTCACTCAAAATGAGAGAATCGATTACATGGAGACCTTCTTTCTGATATCGAAGAAAGATTCTCTACTTATTATTTTGGTATTAATAGCCCAATTTGACCTTAAACTACAACAAATGGATGTAAGAATAACATTTTTAATTGAGATTTAGAGGAGGGAATTTATATGAAACAGCCTAAAGGATTCCATTCTAATGATGGTGAGCACTTGGTTTGTAAGTTAAAGAAGTCTATATACGGTCTAAAACAAGTGTTCGATCAATGGTATTTTAAATTCCATCCTTTGGATTTGTTGAAAATCTAATGGATCAATATATACTAGAAGGTTTTACTAGGCATAAGATTTGTTTTCTTATTTTATACGTAGATGACATTTTACTTGCAACTAATTATAAGAGTTTGTTGTATGAGGTGAAACAATTCCTCTTTAAACATGTCGATATGAAGTATATGGGTGAGACATCTTATGTCATTGGCATTAAGATTCAAAGAGATAGATTACGAGGTATTTTGGGTCTATCTGAAGAAACCTATATCAACAAAATTTTAGAGAGATTCCAGATGAAAGATGTTTGACAAGTGTAGCTCACATTGTGAAGGGTGATAGGTTCAATTTGAACCAATACCAGAAAAATGATCTAAAAAGAGAACAAATGAAGAACATTTCATATGCTTCCACCATCGGAAGCCTGATGGATGCTCAAGTCTACACAAGGTCTGACATTACATTTGATGGAATACTAGGATGACATCAAAGTAATCCAAGTATGGATCAATGGAAAGCAACAAAGAAAGTATTGGGGTGCTTTCAAAGAACCAAAAATTACATGTTTATGTATAAACGGACGTATTATTTGAAAGTTGATTGGATACTCAAATTCAGACTTTGCTGGTTGTGTCGATTCATGCAAATCAACATCAGGGTATATTTTTATGATTGCTAGTGGAGATGTATCATGGAGAAGTGCCAAGCAAACTTTGACTGGTACTTTTATTATGGAAGCCGAATTCGTTTCCTATTTTGAGGCTACTTCGCATGGTATATGGATCAAGTTTCATATTTGGGCTAAAAGTTATGGATTCCATTTCCAGAGAGAATTTATTGCAACATTTCGACTGCTGTCTTTATGGCTAAAAATAACAAAAGTGGTAGTTGAAGTAAAAATATCGATATTAAGTATTTAGCCATAAGAGAACGTATTAAAAAAAAAAAATTGGTCATTGGGCACGTAAGCACTAAATTGATGATCGCCGATCCTTTGATTAAAGGCAAGCCACCATTGAATCATGTTGAGAAATGGGACTTGGCCCCACTATGTAATGATATACAATTTTTGTATAAAACTTATTTGTTGTGATATTTTCTCATATTCATGTGCGCTTGAATTTATTTGAGAAAATATATCTTTGTAGGACCAAGAATAAGATATAGGGTCTTTTTCATTAAGTATTGTTACTACATAAAAAATAATCTTAAAGAACTAAATATATTGTAATATATGGAAGATAAAACTCATTATTAGAGGACTCACTGCCATGATTCATATGTTTATTTATTAAGATGGACGTTCGATAGGATTAAGGTGAGACATTAGGTTAACTGTATGAACCAAGTGGAAGAATACAACCGATCCATTTTCCCATCAATGTGGTCCAACTTTCTTTAGTTTTTCAAAAACTTACCCATTAATTGGACAATCAAAACTAATAATGAAGCCATAACTTGATTGGGGGGTTTTTGCTATATATATAGATGGGTTTGGTCCCTGAGCTCCACCGCCGAAAATATACATTTTACACCATCAATTTCAAAGTGTTGAAAGCTTAAAAGTATTAGTACCTGGAACAAAACAAGAGCTTCTAGAACAACATCAATGGCCGGAGGTATGAACTCGATCCATGAGCCTTTGATTTTTCAATCCAAATTCGTTTGCGCATAATTGTTTTGGATTGATTTTTAGTCTAACACGTATTAGTATATAAATCATCAAGCAACTATGAAATGAAATATAACACGCATGCTTATGTTATGGCCGTGTTGAAATTGGCTAAGATAATGCATCTCACGAGATTTGATTCGACTCCAAAATATATGTACTTGATATGATGTTATATTGTAAAGCTTTTAGCAATATCAATACATTCGAAATTATAAATTATAGTAGAGACTGATTAAAAATGCCCAAGTAAAAAGAGAGTGAAAAATGTAAAAGAAAGAAAGAAAAGGAAAAAAGAAAAAAGAAAAAAGAAAAAGGATATGATCTTTACTTTTATTTCGTTTTAGACAAGACTAATTTATTAATAGTATTGTCTTATAATAGTATTATTTCTCGACCTTGTCATGGTCTAATTCATATAATTCTTACTGTATACAATAGAAACCAGCCAAATTAATAAATAGGTATCGTTTAATAATTTTTCATTATAGTAAGTACGTTCAGACAAAAACTGGGACATATACTTTAATAAGTGGCAAGGAAATAATGGATTTAAGAAGAAAAAAATGAGGCGTTGGCCTCTTGTTTTCTGCTTTTGTGTTATTTTGACTGATTTTTTTATTCTACAAGTTTATTAGATACGTCAACATACAAAACCAAACAAATCTTCATTACATAGAATCTTCCAATAAATCTAGTAATAAATTGAATGAGCGACAAAATAATGATTCACGTAATTGAAAATTCATTCAGAACAATATTAATTTAGCTCACTGAAATAAATTTCTGGCTCCACTCCTACTCGAGGCCTTTCCCAAGGACGGCATACTCTTCAGTGCATGTTCGGCTTAGCTTCAGCTTGAAATGTTTATTATGACTTATAAGTTCTAAATTTGATAATTCCATGAATGGAGGTTTACTTTAGGATAATAAAAGTAAATGAAGTTGGAATAAGAACGCTTGCAGAAACTCAAAATAACTTAAACATATAACCTCTTTGATCAGATTCCGGTAAATAAAAGAACCCAAATCTCTTACATGCCAGTTCCAGTGGAGTAATTACAATTGACCACACTCAATGTAAAATGAATCATGTTACATGAACACTAAGGTTTGGCATAATATCACGTGACATTTTATTATTGGACAATTTTAAAAACAGTCAACTTTTCCATCTAATCACCTACTACCACATGCAAACATGTCAAGTTTTCTCACATGGTACGGATATGTAACTATTAAGGTTTTATATACAATGAGCAATCGTTCTGGATCTTGTCATTATTCTCATGTACACAGAAGCAAGAAGACGCGATTTTTTTATAATATTATTGTACAAGCCAATATACGATCGATAGTATAAAGAACGCTGTTCAGAAGTGGGAACTGGTCATCTTCTCTTCTACTCCTAGCAATGACCACTGTTGGTATATATACCTTTTCCATACAGCTATAACCTGAGTAAACAAAAGTACAGTGTTTCCTTGATGATGATGAAATCAACCCTATTTCAAGCCACTACCAACAGTGCTGCACAAGTAACTGAAATGTTTTAAAAGGGATCATTTACACGAGCACGTAAAGTATGGCTTGTTAAAACTTGGCGCCATGTTTGGCAGCGTGTACTGTAAATAAATAAATAAAAAGAAGCTAATTTTTTGTGTATTCTAATATCCACCACCAAGTGTTAGTTGTCTTGCCAACTGTTAAAAGGGACATTTGCACGGTTCAATTCCCCAGGTTTGCTCTGCATATTCTTCAATTGTTCTATCGCTGCTAAACCTTCCAGAACCAGAAGTACTAAGAATGCTCATGCGAGTCCACTTCTCTTGATTAACAAATGCCAAATCAGCGGCAGCCTGTATATGAATTCACTCAGTTCAAATTCTAACACTGTTACAAGTGCAGGAATAGTTTGTGAATCTGAAAAATTACCTGAGCCTCAAGATAACTAGCAAAATCAGCTCCCAACAAATAGAAATCTTTGCCATTCTCCAGAGTGTCGCATAACGACTCAAAGTAGTCCTTGAAACCAAAATAACCATCCTGGACCATTCTACACAAAAATTTCACATAATGCTTTAGGGAGATCAAATTGCTGACAATTGGAGTGGAAGGGTAAGAGATACAGTAGATATCCACAAAAAAGATAAATAATATATAGCCTTTTCAAGGAGAAAAAAAATTTGGAATTAAGCATATGATAAACGAGTATAGAGTGCAAGTCACTGTCATCTACATACCTTACAACTCGCACAAATTGAAGAGGTGCTCTAACAGAAGCTCCTTGGTCTCGTAATGCTGGAACTTCATTTACTTTTGCACCAAACAGAAACTGATGAGGTGGAAAAGGTGAAGTTCAATAGGCATGTTTTTCAAGATTCAAGTTTTTGGAGAATAGTATGCATAAAAAACTGAAAAGAGAAGGCGGAAAAATATAACAACTTCGTGTGATTTACACTGAATAAAATCTCTTTGTTCCAAGAATAAGCCTATGCTTGTTTGGGTGAAACATGTGAAGTAAAATATGAGGTAAAAGGTTAGAAGGGGTCAAGAAGTAAAGTGGAGGGGTAAATACCCCTCAGCCACTTTTTCCCCCCTCCAAAATTGTCATGAAGCAATGAAAAGACAAAAAACACCTGGAGTAAAATATGCAGACTCACACTATACAAAATGAAGAACAAAAGACTACAAGGTGCAATAAGTACACCACCAACAAATTTCACGTGTTAGGTTTTTTAAATTATGTAATTAGCAATTCTGTAAACAGAAGGGACTTAATTGTAAATGTTGCAAAAAGTCAAGGAGTAATGTGCAATTATATAAAAATATGTTTTTTTAGGTCTAGGGTTCGAGCATGGCAAAAGAAGGAAAATACGACGCGAATTTTCGCTAGACCGTCGTCTTGGATTGGCTCGAGTGTAAAAAACAGAACCTCCATCGCTCGACTGTTGCTGAGCCCTCGCTCGAGCGACGATGTCCGGAAAATTTTTATTTCATGATTTAAAAGTTTTTTCCCCGGCCATTACTTTCCTAACCTACCTATAAATACTAAAACACATTGGAACATGATTTGAGAAGGTTGATTATTGAGAGAACTTCATCATAGAGAATTCCTACATATTCATTCTTTCAACATTCATCATGTGAGTTTGTTTTGGTGAGAAAAACATCACTTTCATAATCTAAATACCAAACCGTTATTTCCTCCGCATCCATCAGAGTTGCTGAAAATCGAGAGTTGACTGGAATTCCAGTCGGTCAAGAATTGGGTGTTTTTCGTGATCTACGGGAGATAGACGATTCTGCAAAGTTAGGAGTGCTGCAGAATAACAGATTTCAGGAAAGCTTTGAAAATTGCAGCTGAGGATTGGTGCAGAGAAGCACAGTTTCAGTCCGGAGATCAGATAGATTGTGTTGTCATCTAGTCTGATAGACTGCAAGTGTCTGAATCGTTTATAGTGGATTAACTGGCAAAATGCCCGAAATTTTTCCCAGTTGGGTTTCTCCGTAATCATACCGCGTTTTTATTGCTTTCTTTATGATTATATTAACTGCAGTATTTAAACATATGTTAAATTAACTTGCATACTTGATCATCTAGAAATAATTAATTGGTGACATGCTGCTAATTAATTAATAAATTTAATTCCGCATAATATACATATTCACCCCCTCTAGGTATTGTTAGGGTCGAACTATGTAAATTTTAACATGAACTTTATCTTTCTAGCTCAAGTCATCAATAGGCAATTGTACAGTAAGAAATCATAACCTAAAAGAGAAAAAAATTCGAGAGGATTGTGCAAGGGGGAGAGCACGTGTTGGTTTGTAAGTGAAGACATGATTTTTTGGGAATAAATAATACAGGTTGGATAAAGCAATGTAAACTCGTATATACATTACCTCAAGCATATTTGGTATGCTGTATTAGATCATATTAGACAATAAAATAGACATTATTTTAACTTATTTTTTCTAATTTAAACTACAAAGTATAATTTAATCCACCTTACCGAACATATCAATAAGGGATTGCTGGGAGCACATGCATTGGTTAGTATAGACATTGGTGATTTTTTTGGAAATAAATAAGTAAAGTAGAATGGATAAAGGAACTGGTATATCTATTACCATGTTATCTGCTCCTATTTCTTCAATTATTTCAACAGTTGATCCATCGGCAGAGGCTAAGAGTAAGCATCCATTCAACAAAAATTTCATACTACCAGTTCCTGATGCCTCATGTCCTGCAGTGCTGCATCCGAAGAATGGCATTAGTTTTACAATCAGTATAATTTTCACAAGAATTATATTATGTAGCATTATTGGTGCAACATTATTCTATGTGGATGCTAAACGCTAGTTCTATTTACATAGCATTACTGATGGAGAATAAAAACAGTTTAATATTAATTTAGTTTATTTTAGTTTAGGGTGTGTTTGAGCCACGTTATTTTGGAAAAATGTATTTAGAAATAGTAGATTGATGGAGAATGTGTGNGGTACCCGACAACCCTCCAATAGGGGGCCGCCGGGTGTCCATTATGGACACCCCTATGTAAATGATTATGTTTATGTAGCATAATCCGAAAAATTATTGATGTGATGAAAATATTATTTTATTGAATAATGTATAGTTGAAAATGAGTAGAAGAATGAGAATGAAAATTTTAATGTGGCTCAAACAGAGGGTTATTATCGTTTTTTAGTTTGACTAGAATTAAGATATTGTTCAGCCCCTATTTGGTTTTGCAGAAAATCATATTTTAGAATTTTTTTTAAAAATTTATGAAATGGAAGGTTGAAAAATGGATAAAAGTTGTGAGTTTCATAAAATGTATGGTTGAAAATGAATTTAGGAAAAAATTAGTTCTAAAGAATAGGGGCCAAATAGGGACTTAATAAGTTTTCCAGTTTAACTAAATTAGAGTTTATTTACTTTATTTCATTCTCAAATTACATTATCTTAGATTTTATATAAAGAGGGTTTCTGCATTGAATACATACAACTTCGATGTGAAATCCCACTAAATTCTCTCTATTCTCTCCCATTTCCACTCTCTTTCTCTCCCTTTTCCTCTTTTTTTCCTATTTCTTTCTCAATTTTATTCTTTGTTCATTACATCCTACGTCAATTTGGTATCAGAGCTTAGCACTCTCCTTTGACCTGATTTTGGTTCACCACGTGAATAATTTACAGCAGCCATCTAACACAATAACCACCATCAAATCCCTTTTAATCATTACCTAACTCGAAATATCATCTCCCTTTTCATCCACCAACAACAAAAGTCCCTTGCACCCAACATCCAAATCCACATCAAAGACTAAACGCGCGCGCACACATACACACAAAAACACAAAAGAGCAGCAAAAGGGTACAAATTCGTGATAGAAAAAAGTTTGAATTCTGTATTATTTTAGTTTATATAGAAATATAAATTTTTTTTTATCAATTCTATACTCCCAATTAAGAGCCTATTTGACAACCATTATTGTAGAAAAAAAGAGTTTTGAATAGTGATTTTTAGGAGAATGTATGCTTAAAAAGTAGGAAAAAGCTTTTAGTATACGTATAGAATATTTTATTGTGTGAATGTATGGTTGAAAATGACCATGCAGCAAATAATAAAATAAATTAATGGGTGTCAAACAAACAATAAATAAAAAGTAAAAGTAATCCTTTAAAAAAGATTTATTTGATCACTCAAAAATTGGAAAATTATGAAAATATTGATTTTTTTTTTTTTAATTCCATAAAGCAAAGTCAATACCTTGGTGTTAGAAATCTTGAAGATTGCATGATCATTGAAATTACCATATTTCCATATTGCCTTATTTAGACTTATTGTAATTAGGATTGTTAATTTAGGATTAATTTTTCTTCTCCTAATTTAGGATATTCTTTTCCTTTTTTTCTCTCTATTGTATTATATATTAAGAGTTGTAATATTACTTTGATATACACAGAAATATAGACTGCTTTCATGTTATCGCTCTCTAAAGCCTAACAAATCAATGACGGAAGTCCCCGTCAATAGTCAAAGTTCTACGACGTCTGAATTCTGGCACAGCGGAGTCGAAACCACCCATACAATGGGAGAGAACTCTCCCTTTCAAATAATGGATAGACACTTTATCAAAGAAATGGTTGAAGATGAAGTTATCTGTATGACTTATGTTCCCACTAAAGAGTAAATCGCAGATATATTCACCAAAGTATTGGGCAGACATAGTTTCGACGATTTCACATGTAAGTTGGAAATGGTTAACATTTACCATCCAACTTGAGGGAGAGTGTTAGAAATCTTAAAAATGCATGATCATTCTGAAGATTACATAATCATTGAAATTACCATATTTCCACATTGCCTTATTTAGACTTTAATTTGGATTGTTAATTTAGGATTAATTTTCCTTCTCTTAATTAACGAGATTCTTTTCCTTTTTCTTTCTCTATTGTATTATATATTGAGGGCTATAATATTACTTTGATATACATGGAAATACAGATTTTATTTCTGCTTTTACTTGGAGATCTAATGAAACACAGGTACATATGTCATTTGACTATATATATTTAAAAAACAAAATTGAGAAGTAAAGCAGATTATCCAATGTATAATAATCTACAGATACAAAGAAGGCATTACACCAGACCTTATGTGTTGTGAAAGGTCACTGCCTGGGATCACTAATTCAGCAACAGAGACATTGTAATCTGGGATAAAAATCTGCAATACCAGTAGTTGAATCAACACCTTCTGTAACCCTCAGTTATTCTTCAAGCAGAAAAAAGTTGCACTACTACATGCCAATTTTGTCCTTCATCATTTAAAAAGTTATTAATTAAACAAAAACATTACTTTTCATAAACTCCTCCTTTCTCAGTTTTCTCTTTTATGGGTTTTGTTCATTTTCCTTCTTTTTGGCGGTGGTGGCTGTGTGGAGGTGGGGAACTTGTGCTTCTGCATCCAATCATCAATCTATTTACCCGTGTAAACATGAATGCATAATTGTAGATATGTGTGCATGTGTACACTTAGAAGGTTTCAATATTTTCTTTCTTTTTCAATTTAGAATCAAACTCCGATATCATGCTTCTCCTCAATACTGTCAGCTTACGGCAAAAGGTTGACGAAACCAAAGGAAAGACAACTCAACCCCACAACCCGAAAAGAAAAAAAATCAAGTGATAATTAGAATCAGAGATGACATGCATAAATTTGTACTTCAGTGATATCTGGTAACAAATAACTAGCTTGAGTAGAAAAGGCATGCTCCCATAATTAGTTTTTCTATAATCGGTTTTTTTTTTTTTTTCCCTGACGAATAAAAGAACAAATAGAGTGATATCTGGCAGAAACTATCTCATAATTCTAATAAGAAAAACAAATAAACCCTTGTTGTACCAGTTTGAGTAGATCTCCCACAACAGGGTCATTGTTAACTTTTTCCGCAACAGCATGACAGAGCTTGATAATCTTCTTCGCAATTTCATAGCCAGGAGCAGCTTTCCCACCAATTATGCAGACACGAGGTACAACCTTCCTTCTGTCACTCTCATTCATATTCTTGAACAAACAGAAAAAGAAGATAGTAAATTGACATATATAGACATATGTGTCCAAGAGAAGATAGCTTAAAAGCCTTCGTTATTTTAACTTCAAGAGCATGATACCTTAATGCAGTCATATCGATGTATGATGCCTAATATATTCAGAAGTTGCCTTTTATACTCATGTATCCGCTTTATCTGCACGTCAAACATTGCATCTAAACTGACCTGCAATTATTGGTATTATAAGATCTCAGTAAGACAACCAGAAAAACATCAAATAAAATGTAAAGAAATTAATGGAATGAAGAGATTTGACATTTCAGCTATTAACATTCCAAACCTTCACTCCGCTCAGAGTTTCTATATACTCCGCGAGTCTCATTTTATTTATCTTCTTCACCTGCACATTGGAAATTAGAGTTTGATTTCAGGCCATTATTGAAACAGTACACAAGTTAATGATTCTATCTGGAGTATCTAAATGCATATGAGTATCGTTTATGTACCATCCCCCATTCTTGTTGTAGCTCAGCATCAGATGCATAATCCTGTAAACCTGCTAAGAGATCAATATTACGAACCCATGCTTCTGTTCCAAGCCATTTCGAGATGACGGAGCATAAACTAGGATTGCTCACTACTATCCACCGCCGCTGATAATCAAACATAATAAAAAGAGGGGAAAAAATCATAAATTAGAAATTTAATCCCTGCCAATTATAATAAGTCAGCAAAATTAATATTTTCTCAGAAAAAGAATTGATATATTTGCAATCAGATACTTTTGGTCATGGATTTAAATGTAATTTTATTCAAAAAGGCCATACCATAGTTGGAAAGGCTAATTAAATGCTGCCAAATTTTCAGTAAGAAGCAGAACAAATAAGCAAGACATGTTAAGAAGATATTAGATACACTTGAGAAAGTGATTGCCATACACATAGATATGCAAAAATGAACTTGAATTTTGAAGCCAAAATGCCATCTAACTGTTACCTGTGTTACTCCATTTGTCTTATATTGGAACTTCTGTGGCCACAGGTCATAGAAATCCTGTTTAAGACAAAAATGATATGAAAATGATGAATATGTCACGCCTTCAACGGAAAAATGAATCCAGCCTCCATGTGAGGGGACATCTTAAAGACTAATCTTATAAATAAATGTGTCACCTCTCTTAATAACTTAAAAAAAAAAAAAAAAATCTGATCTGCCATTTGGTAAATTACCTTGAATACTCTCGTTTTCAGTAATTCGAAATGTACTTTGGAAACACCATTCACCATATGACAACAAACAATCGACAAATTTGCCATCCGAATACTCTGTGTGCAAATGAGAAAACTGTGTATCAATTATTGTTACTTTGCAAGTCAATACCAAGTAACTATAAACAAATAACAAAATAAAGCCTGAGATCAAATTCCAATTACATGTGCAAGATCCCAAAATAACTTGGAAGTATCTAGCACCTAGACTATATGTAACATTCATTTTGCTTACAATGGTAAGGTGATAATTGAGAACATAAAGTATAGGGCAAAAAATTTCCTCAAACACGGAGTGAAAGAAACATAGCTGAAACAAAAAATGAACACAAAGGAGAGAATACACAAATTAAATGTGATTCGACTAACCGCCAACGACCACAGGATCAGGAGAACTACTTCACTAATCTAATAGACCACCAATCAAATTTACTTATGTAAGGAGGAAGAAAGGAAGGGACCCAGCCAGCAAAGAAGTAGCAAAAGCAGGGGATTTTTTTTTTTCCTTTTCTTTCCCTATTCATGTTTCTCGTCTCTGCTCTCTATAAACCTAGCGTCGCCGTCAAGAGGATGGAGAAAGGCGGCGGCGAAAGGCGGCGGCGCTAGGTTTTCTCTTCTTCTTTCTTTTTTCATTCCATTTTCTTCTTTTTTTTCCTTCTCTCTCTCTGCATCGATAGTTTATGGTTTTGTTTTTATAAAATGAAAATAGGTTACTTAGTGCTCCACTAAGTCTAAATTGTAATCAAATCCCTCATTTTCTATTTTATATAATATTTAGTAATTTCCATAATTGAAAACTAAACTCCAAAATTCTATTTTATTCATCTTAATTCCTTATTCAATGCGCATTTACTTCTTTGTGAATAATTAATTTTGGCTTATTCAAAATGACATTTTGAATTAGTAAAAAAATTGAAGTTTGAAAGACGTACCCATGTCATAAATTTGGATTTTTTTAGTCATGTCCTCGTATCCTCCTACATTTTTAAAAATAAATTATCAGACAATTAGATACGTACCCGTACCCGAACCCAATACCCATACTCGAGTCCGAGCATCATAGATCAATAGTATCAGAGTAGGCACCATGTTCGTCCGGGACTAGTTTTAGGCTAGTGCAAAGCCAATCTGACGTGGGTGCAGAATCATGGAGTATGGTGGATTGTTAATAGTTTCCATTACAAAGTATGGGACTTGAATCGCATATCGAAAGTATGGGTTTTTGGTGTATGATTTATATAGACTTGGGTTCTCTAATTTCAACAATTAGCTTTTAAGGTATGGTCCTCCCAAAATCTATATCATAATCGAAATGTCAATTACAAGACTTCTCTCACCATCTCAACTTTTACCTGTACAAAACTAGATCACTTAACATACGGTCTCATACATGCGTACCATTTTTTCTAGTTTCTCTCAATTTTCTCTGTACACCCTGGCAGTCTTTTTGTGCTGTCCCTGTGTTCCCCTCTTTCTGTGCAAAACTAATACACTCAATGAACATGCACTGTTTTCTCTGTCTCTCCCCTTTTTTTAACACACACTTTGCTGCAGAATTCATCTTTCTCCAAACTTCCCATCCGTTTGCATTTCTCTTTTGTTCACACACATATTGCTTGGTGGCTTTGAGTGCTTGTTTCTAGCATATGCCTTTCTCAACTCTAAAAGGTAAGTTATTTTCGAACCCTATATTTTATATCCTATTTCTTCTCATATCCTATGTGTGTACATATATTTTGCCTTAATGCGTATTTATGAACACACAAGTCCCTCACCTATATAGCAATATCTTATCTAACAGTTTTCTTTTATTACATTTAATTTGAGTTGCATAACCCAGCATAAAGTTGGGTCTATAAAATGCCAAGTTCAATTTGCCATCAATGATACACCAGAAAACATCTAGGATACATCTGTTACCTTCACAGCACCTTCCTCCACGATTGACATCCGAGCATGCCGACTGTAGTCCTGACCAAACTTCTTTTTCAACTCTTCCATAAATTTATAATTTATATCATATATAATCTGAAAGAAAAGTGATCATAAATCAGATAACAATCAGGAAAAAAGCTGATAATTCAAAATCGATCATCCAGTGAGTATGGTCAGTGATGGAACTCTCCTAAATTGTTAGTTCAGTAAAACTAATTCGTTGATATGTTAATGGAAAATCAAGAGGCCCAAACAAATATAAAAAATAAGATGTCAAAGTTTACACGAACTATCAAATTCTACAATATCCAGTCTCTCATAAAAATATAGAAAAATAAAAAATAAAGAAAATACAGACTATTCATCTGTGTTGCGAAAGTGAACATACTTGTAAGTGACGAGGGAGAAGACTGCCCATAAGATCAACAGGAATTTTCTCTAGTCCTTCAGGTTGTACTGTGTGAGTTGTGAACGAGAAAATTTTGCAGACAATATCCCATGCTTTATCCCAGCCCAAGTGTTCTTCGTCAAAGAGAACTCTCATGACCTCAACTATTGCAAGTGATGGATGAGTATCATTTATCTGAAGAGCAACCTGAAAATGATGTCCTAAAAAATCATCATCAGAGCACCAAGAAAGAGCAACTAGAGCATTTTTTTACAGCACTCAATAGAGAATCAGCAATTATTAACCCATTTGGCCTCCATTAAATTTATAATACATATTTATCTCTCATTTGTAACTTCACGTTCTCTAATAAAATAATATTACATGTAAACCAAAGTCTTTTCTTTCTTTTTCAACCACGCATTCTCAAAAAAACACTATTCCAAAAATTATAACATCAAATAATGGGGGCCAAACGGGGGCTATATAGTCTTACGCAAATATAAAGTTTACATTAACCTTTGCCACGACAAAATGTGATCAGGAGGACAGGATATATCAAATTTTTTACCCCTACCCTCCACTCCAACAGAAAAAGACAGCGACGGGGCGATAATAAGAATACAAAAAATGACGTTACATAAGATATAAAGTTTGCATAACTCAATTATTTCATTTACAATGCATGCATGCTAGAATACAATTGTTAATCAGTATCCCAGATTCACATTGGCAGATATATACAAAATGTTAGGCTTCCAACCTTCTCTGTAAATTCCTCAAAGTTTTCATGGGCATCTTTAAACCGCCGAATTATGTCTTGTACAGATGCCGAAACAAAGAAGTATTGTTGCTTTAATCGCAATTCCTTTCCCTGAAAGACAACAGGAACAAGAAAGAAAATGATTGCTTAGGATAGCTCCCAGACAGTGGCAAAAGCATAAAATCATCAGGTGAAATCAAGTTTCAGTGGATGCCAATGATAACCAATTATTGTTATCCAGTGTCAATTAAAGATGTATGATGCTAAAATAAGCCCTTAATTTCCCTTCCTTCAGACTCCATATCAAAGCTAAGGATGCATTTTATGGCAGTACATTCATACATACATACATACATACATACATACATACATACATAAGCAAGAGTTAAGAGGACAGGAAAATAAGGAATTTAAACTGCAGTGCTCCACACCAAACAAAAAACTATAAAAGAAAAAACAAATCAGGGAGGATGTATAAGAAGTGTTAAAAGTAATAGTATCCGTTCACAACTAACTGCGAAACATTAAATGGTGCCAAATAATAATAAATAATAGGGTCATCTGGAAGTAAGAACGCTGATAAGGGTGTGATTCTATGACAAACTTTTGAATGAATGATTTTCTCATAGGGATTCCTTATATTATATAGGAATTAGTAAAATCTGATATAGTAAGTGTCTAAATACATTTATATACAGAATTATGTTAAATGGGTAATATTTGATAAATTGTAATCTTCGACAATTTTCTTATTCTTCATCAATCTCTGTCAATCTCATTGACATGCCCCCTCAAATTGATGCTAAATGATCAAGAAGCATCAATTTGTTGACAAGAAACTGATGTTGCTTTCAAAGAACTCAAAGGTCCAACTCTAATATGTAGCCCAAAAGCAACCACACGTGCGGACCACAATCCACCCTTCCAAAATAAGCCCCAATGGATAGCCTACAAAAAAACTCAGAAGGTTCATCCACAAGCTCAGCCCAAAAATAAAACAAATACTCCAGCACAACCCTCTTTCAACAACCCAATAAGCCATAATTCAACTCCCAGGTTAATACCCAAACTCACTGACCATATAATATGCCCACACTATGAAACCCCTATTCCACATAATAGCCCAATAATAAACCCATATACCCAACCCAATCTCCAAATCCAATTATGTCCGTCCAAACCCTTTATAGCCCATACACATACATAAGGTCCCATTTTACCCCTACTACCGGACCCCAAGATCAACACAAACCTAACCCAACCAATTCCTTCATCTTCTGCAGCCACATCAATACATCCAATTTTCCTCTTAAGACCTCTGGATGGTGAGTTCAAATATGCAGTCCTACAAGGTGGGGGTAGTGACAACTCCAGTTACTAAACTTTTATAGGAATCAACATTTTTTTTTCAGATAATATCTCCCAGCATTTCTTTTTCCTCTTAAGACATGTGATCGACTGTTCTTTTTTTCTTTTTTTTTTTGCTGCACACATCACCAATCTCTAGCCGACCACCTACCGCCTCTTCCAAAAAAAAAAACCACCGCCCGCAGTTTCAGCTGCTAACAAATTGTCCCCAAGAACTCCGAATGCTTCCGTCCCACTCGACGCACCGAAGAGTCAAACATTGATAAAATAATCTATCAACCGTGGACAACCACAAGAGTCACACGTTGACAAAAATTCTGTCAATCGTGGACAACTATAAAAGTCACACGTTAACAAAAATTCTATCAACAGTAGACCCCCACAAGAAACCCACACCTAAGAGATTGAGTTATGACCAAAGAAAATCGAGGATTCAGCATAAGTTCAATAAGCTCTGATATCACGACAAACTTTTGACTAAATGATTTTTCCATAAAGATATTGGAATAAGTACAATATGGTAAGTGTAATTATAACCAAAATACAATTATATACAGAATTATGTTAAATAGGCAATATTTGATAAATTGTAATTTTCGACAATCTTTGTAATCTTCGTCAATCTATGTCGATCTCATTGACATTCTGAATCAATTTCAAGGTTTTGAACCACTGCGGTTTCATCAAAAATGAGGAAAAAATTGGTGCAGTTGTAGAGAAACATTTGGGACATCTGGAAGTAAGAATCATTACAAGGGCAGCATTTCACAACCAAATCAAGATATACTACAGTTTCAACAAAAAGAAAGGTGCAGTTAAAGAGCAAAGCCACAGCCGAGTAACATAAGTCTAAACATCTTCTCGAGTGTGGGGTGTGGCCTAGGTCTCACAAAAGTTCAACAATCTTTTTGCAGCAAATTAAAATTTTGCAAATGCTATTTCTCTGTGACTTTCAAGTTGAAACTAACTAGGTTGTGTTTGCATTTTCAGCTAAAAAATTTAATCACCTTGCCCATGGATTTGATAGAGATGGCCTAGCATCTATGTATATAACTGAAATAAGAAAAATAGATACTGCGATTTTAGAATCCTTCTAATCTTTCCCAAAAGCATTCGACATTTTAGAGGGATATTATTCAGTATTCACAATTATTATGAGAAAGCAAGCAAGACACGAGCAGGCACAAACCTCCATTTGAGAAATATATACCTGATAAGAACGATCATCGGGATACAAGACATTGCTTATGATTTCAGCCTTCTGTCTGTTGACCACAGCATTGATATAGTCACCAGTATTGTAAGATTCCTGTTATGTATTTTCCGTGTAACAAGATATCAGAAAATGCATATATAATGACATACGAGATCATAGAAACTTTAAAAATTCGTTACTGTCAAAATCAGTCCTCTTGTTAATTCTCTCTAAGATCATCCTGGATGCCGAAAAAGAAAAACATCTTAGCACACGGTCTAGATTTAAAAAAAAAAAAAAACATGTTGTACATGTTAATTGAAAAAGACCAAGATTTTTTCCTCTGCTGGCAAAGACATAACTAACATAATTTTCCATCACAAGAGACTAGGCAACATTCCCAGTTCCCAAAAGCTCATTTTATCTTTGTTCGCCTAGATAGAGAAGAAAGAATAAACAACGGGCTCATGTTAAAGCTTCTTCATTGTGAAAATAGAAGAAAGTCGATAGCGTCAATGGATTGTCAAATTAAAGATGATTTGTGTTTACTTCCTTAAATAGGAGATTTGATTACATTTCCAAATTTAAGGAATTTGCTTGTACATAATTGTATCATTCCTAGTATAGGAGATTTCTTGGATTACCATATTTAGAATATGTAATTCTCTTATTTAAAGGAAAGCAAAACTCAATTGAGACATTCAAAAAATCAAATCAATTATTATTATGGTATCAGAGTTAATTAAACTCCAACGAACAATTCGATCTGATTAAGATTCAAAAACTAAGTACACGAATTTCAAGATTTGCGTAATCAAACGAGCCACTATCTTGTGGGGCATGTTAAAGGATAAAATTTCACATCGAATAAAGATGAAAACATATACTAATTTATAAGGGTTTGGACTACGCTTCTTAATAAAGTTGATATTTTAAGATGGAATCTCAAATCATAATATGATATCAGTCGGCGATGTAGAGGAGTGCAGAGGATGCGTCGTTTCTCTAAGAAGAAAGATCTGGGTTACAGTTTGAGGTTTTCTAAAATTCCTTTGGGATGTTAATTTATTTGATATTTCAACCTATTGTTGGGTTGTTAATTCTGGCCTTTGTTATTGCTTTGGGCCGAAGTATTTATTTCCTTTGGGTTGTTAATTAATTTGATACTTCAGGCTTTTCAAGCTCTCCATTTTAATTAGGTTGTAGATAACTGGGCGGAATGATTTTACGATTACTTGGTTGATTGATTTTATTGTGGACTGGAATTTCTTCCTGGGCATTACAATAAAGTTTGGGAGAAATATTCAGGACTATTCAAAATCTCCTCCTCAGACTCAATTTGCATCTGCAAGCTTCGGGGCTCAATTAAGATTGTTAACTGCTGAAATTTGAGATTTGAATAGTAATTTAGTGGATAAAATGGCTTCAAGATTTTGGACCCAGTGTGACAGTGACACCGAGGAGAGAAATGATTATGATGAGCACGAAGGTCCAATGGAGACAATTGTAGTTGAAGGTGGTGGTAGCATATTTAATAGAAGGATCATCCTTGGGTGGTTTTGGATTCTCAAAGGAGGATCATCTTTCGATTTTTGGTATAGGCTATTTTGTGATATTTTTTTAACAACAGCATCTTGGCCAACAATATATTGCTGGAATTTTTGCTAGTGCATTGGCTGTTAGAGTTTTTATCGGAACACAAATTATGTGTTAAACTGAGTTCTCCCGATTGATAGAGTTCCCTGTGTATGGTTGGCACACTTCGTGAATTACATTTAGAAATTCTTCTTGGGAAGTGAGCTCTCTGGAGTGGCTTTAGGGTGTTCTTAGAGTGGTTTTGGAGTGGTTCTTGGTTGTTTATGCTCTTTTTCTTATTTTTGGGTCTCTCATCGTCAATATTTTTCGTAGATGGTTGCTACGATTTGGGTCTCTTTTTCATGGGCACGAGTATTGTCATCACCACCAGTTCATGACTGCAAATTGATGACTACCATATTTAATAGGTTACCATTAGTGATTATTGTAATTGATAGCTACTATATTTAGTTGTGTTTTTTGTTCTTTATAAAGAGAGAACCTCTCACATTGAGAGGTATGGAGTCATATTGAGTATCATTGAGTATATTTGACACATAGATCATTGTCATCCTTCGGAAGGCATATTAAAATTGCATGATATAATACAAGTAGGAGAGAATTCTGGTCAAATTACCAGGTCATATTGACCACTTGGTTTAGCAGCCCATAGCCGAAGATTAATAGCATTTCGTGTTCCATATCCAGGAATAGGATTGTCATATGCAACAGCTTCAACCTACAAATTGTTTGGAAAAACATCTCCATCAAGCAATAACAGATACTGGAGAAAGTTATAAAAAAATTTAAATTATTTGATGCTGAAATAATGTTGTTGATGGTTGATTAAAATTTGGAATTTGTCGAATAAAATACAGACTCACTGTTTCTCCAGGTATCCAAACTCTATAATTTACTCCATTTGAAACTTCCTCTTCAACTGTCCCATAGAACTATCCATGAAACATTTCACCAAGAAAAACATAGACGTTTCAGATGCAAGATTCAAGAAAATAATATAAGCAGGTACTAAATAGAAAGAACGCAGAAAAGAGATTGAACAGGGTAATATTTTCAGACCTTCACAGCATATGACACTTGAACCCTCTCTATTTCCCAGGGATTTCCAAAGTTCAGCCAATAATCTGGCTGTTCATGTTGAAACCCATCTACTATAATTTGACGGAACAGCCCATATTGATAGCGCAGTCCATAACTAAAGAAATAACAATGCTGTCAATCTATGCATGGTCGAACTTTCTTGTCCGAAAAGAAGACTGGTCTGCTTAAATAGAGTAATAATAAGTTTCTTCGAGTCTGATTACAAACTTCAGAGCAAGCACATCATAGGAATGTACCATGCATTATTGCTTTTACTATACACGTGCTTAATCATAATGACACTGATTTAACTTAACAGAACAGTGTGCTCCAACTATACGCAATGTGCTTCATGGCAAGCACATCAATGGCCTTCTTGGGCTAAGATGAGACAGGCCTGTATGGTTCATTATTTCTAAAACATCAAACGATCTAAACAATAAAGCACAGAATATAGCATACCCCCATGCCGGAAAATCCAATGTTGCTAAAGAATCCATCTGGCAAGCTGAAAGCCGAGCTAAGCCACCATTACCAAGGGCTGCATCTCCTTCCTTGAAAGGAAGCAAAAATACAAGGCAGCTCAGGATCAATATATTGAGTAGTCAGTTTCAAATCAAATATAAACCAAGAGATTAAATGATGTACATGAGATCAAGGGCAATATGATTACCAAAACTGCCTTACTGGCAATTATAAAACGCATGCATGCTTCAATATCATAGCTAGCTGGCATATCCACAACTACTATGATTCCCATTTACCCCATTGAATTTATTTATTTTTTTGGTGAAAGTAACTACGAATTTTTCAAAATGGAGAACCAGGGGAAAAGGACAAAGAAGTATGGGAGATAGTAGGCCGGGTGCAAATATTCACTGACTGACAAGATGAAGATCATCTTTTATTCGGACAGTGGAAAGATAGCATGTATTTTTTCATTCATTTTTATGCTCCATAAGGTAGTAAAGACTTTCATATCTGAACTGTGCTAACTGCTTAAGATCATGCAAGTAAGATAACATAAATTGGAGAACTTACTAACCTGCTCAGCTAAAACTTCAAACTCAAAACCAAGTTGGCCCAAAGCATCTACATACTGGTCTCTAATGCCGAGGTTTATGACACTGTTTGACAATGAGCGACCTAACAAACAAATGCCTCATTCATCTTCTTCGCAAGTAACGGAATAAATATTTTACGGAAATAGTAGTGCTATAGCAGTAGAAGTGAAGGAAAATGATCAGAAAGAAACGGAGAAATAGGAGAAGGGCCAAACTAATAGCAAGCAACTTTAATATCTAGACAAGTATGCTGCTCGATATGCTTGATGTAAAAAGAAATTGATTAAAACAAATGTAAGAAAGGGCCACAAACCAGCCAAGTCCTATAATGTTCCAAGCCCGAAAACAGGGAAAGAAAAAGATAATGTAGAATTCCTAAGCAAATTCATATAATTAATTAGTACCCATAAGAAACTCAAGCGAAAGAAAGTATAGGCGCTTCGGATCCTTTTTCTTAAAATAATGGTGAGTGTCGTGCCACCGCTCGATAAGCCGATCTCTAACGCTGTGGGATAATGCCTGCATACATTATTTGAAGAAATTAAAATATAAACATCCATTGGCTGGTCACAAAGAGCAATATGTAAGCTAAAAGTGTTACCTTCTGGTATGCTTTTTTGTGTGAACATCATGGAAAATACAGTAATTTGTTCTTTATTACTCCTATTACTTACCAAGTTGTAAGCATATCTATTCATAAAGATTAGGGAGTGCAGACTTCACTCAACATAAACTTTTGAAGAAAGTGATCTACCAAGGTTCCAATGATAAAATGTAATCGAGCATTTAAATGCAGAAAAGTAGTATCCTTATATATGAATAACAGGGCCGACAGGAGAAGAGAGCAGCTATAATTTCACTTATTCGACTATAGAAACATATTTAAAATCATGTGGTGTATTTAAGAATGTGATAAAAAAAAATGCTTTACCCAATCCACTAAGCTTCCAACTAAAATCTACACAATTTACAGGCCAAGATCATTAGAAGAAAAGAACATTACCTGATAAGCTTCAAAATCATCAAAACTGAACCTTGACCTGGCCACCGTGTACTCAACATGATAGACAATATCCTTCTGCAAACTTACTGGATCATTCTTCAAAAATCCATCCATCAATCTAAACATCTTCTCTGCCTTTGCTCTGTGATCTCCCAGCGATTCAAACCCGAGCCCAGCTTTCCTCATCACCACCCCTCTTCCACCCAACCTCACTTCCGCGCCAGTAGAGGCATCACCGGGCTCAATTGCCTCCATCAATGCCTTCTTAATAATCTCCAAATTTTCAACGTTCTCGATTTTCTTGCCCTCCGAATTTTTTATATAGAACTTCTTAATAAAAAAATCCCCTTCAAATTCGACAGTGGCTCTTTCAACAACGAGGCCGAGGACTTTGAAAACCCGAGTGATAACTTGAAGCAGCCCGATTTTGTTCCGGGCTTGGATTATGAAGAGCGTGGAGTCTAATGCGTCGACGTTTTGGACTGTGATGGTTGAAGAGCTGCCAGAGGTAGCAACATTAGTAATAGAATCATTACTATCGGTTGTTGAGGCTTGTAAAGGGCTGGAGAAGCCATTAGATAATTCAAATGTGTGGGTACTCCGGTGGAACTTAGTGGGTCTTAATGAAGTCGAAAGTAGACGGTTGAAATTGCAAGGTGAGAAAACGGAAGGATTTGAGAAGGATGATCCAACGGTGAGAAGAGAAACTGTAGTGGCAGACATTGTGTAATAAGGAGCAGTTTTCAAGTGCGCTTATCTGAATTCCATAATTGGGTTGAGAAAAAATACAGAGATACCGTAACGCGGTGGATCGTTGCAGAGGAGGCGGAGGTGGAGGCGTATCGGTAAATGATAGCCACGTTAAAATTTTCTATCAAATCAATATTTTCAAAAGCATATTCTTGTTCTCATTTTCAAACACACATTATTTAATAAAATAATATTTTTCATCGTATTAATAACTTTTCATTTTTTTTCAATAACACATTCTCCATCAATATACTATTCCAAAATAAAATGACTCAAACATACTCTTAGCCAGAAAAGTATTTGAGCCAGGGAAAATGCACTTTATAAAAGAAAGAAGAAGCCCCTGTTCGAGCCAAGTAATTTTTTTTCTTCATTCTTCTACTAATTTTCAATCATAAATTTTTAATAAAATAATATTTTTCATCACATCAATAATTTTTTTTTTTTTTTAACCATATATTTTTCATGACATCCAAAAAAATGAGCACCAAACTGGGACGAAATAAACAATGGTAGGAAAAAGGTCGTTCACTTTATTTATGTTAGTGAGCGGCTCAACTGTACTTTGGAGCCGAGTTAATCAAATAAATTATCTTCATGAAAATAAATAATAAACAATAAATAAATGAGAAAAGTAATTCTCAAATTTGTTTTCGACTGAATTTTAGACAAACTAATTTCATTAAACTCATATTTTTAGTAAAGTTCAATAAAAGTTAATAAAATGAATGGATGAATTTATTTAAGTTCTATTTCAACAATTAATTTTAACAACATATTTTATGAAATTCAAAATTTTTTAATCACATATTTCATTAACTTTATCAAAATCTATTAAAAATTTTGTTTTAATCTCCACCACCAAACAAGGGCTAATTAAAATCATTACAAGCAACATCTTTTCCAACAGGGTTCTTTTACAAATAACCTAGTCAAATAGGCATATTTTTATTTTGACTTTTCAACTTATTCATATTTCGACAATGGCTTATTTAATGGCAAAAGAAAAACACCCTTAAATGTATAAAACAATTACAAAATATGATTTTGTTAAAAAGACAATACTATCTTTCTAGTTAACAAATAAAAACCAAACACTTCCTACTTAAAATTTCAAAATCAGCTACAACACAAATAAAAACTCTCTCATCTTCTTCAATCTGAAAATCTCAAAAAAAAGAAAAAATTATTTTCTGTCAATCACTTCGAATCGGTAAGCATATTTACGTATGTTTAATTTCGTTTTCATTAAATGTGTATATATTTTTAATCGATAAATTAAGATTTGACACAAATAACAGGCAGATAAATTTTTTTAGCAGATATACAATTTTTTTAAGCACGAACGAAAAAAAAAATTCATCCGCATGTTACTTTCCGATTATTGTCTAATGAACTACCCGGCTGTTAGAAAAAAAAACCTTGTCGGCTGTTAATGTCGGGTGGTAATGGACATGGTTGTTAAAAGTCGGCTAATAAGCTGTTAACAGCCGGCCGTCCAGCTGTTAACAGTAGACTGTTAAGACGGCTGTTAATATATATTTTTTAACAAGTATCTGTTCTCATGAGTCGAATTTTTGAATGAATGTTTACAAATTCTATTTTACGTGCTGATATGAAGATTGTACTTTCGATTTGTTATTTTTGTGATTTTGAATTGGATGAAAATAATCGATGGATATGAAAATGGACAAGTGACAGACAAAGAAATATGCCAACACATATAACAGAGACTACATCGTACGACAAACTGTACCATGATATACGGAACAAGCTGAACGTCGAATATTTAAAAATTAAATACATAATAAAAATATTTTTTAACATCCGAAATATTTTCGAATATTAATATTCGAAATATTAAGTGTCTAGGGCGACTTAACAGGAGGCTTTGGGTTGGCTATTATTGGGCCGGCGCCAGCTGTTAATAGACAACTAGGCTGTGGGCCCAATAACAGCAGACCCAAAGACTGTTAACAGCTGATTGGCTATTAACAGCCACGGTTCCGACTCGAAATGGCTGGAAATTGCAATTTTCGATTGTTTCAAGCTAAAAATTAAGCTAATACCAACCTAAATCACTACATTTTCTCCACAATCACTAATAGTCAAACTAATATATCCATATATGAACAAATAAACTAAAAAAAATGTAAAAATCATTCGAATTCCTTATATGAAAAACACCGATTTTAATCACAAAAACTAACCTTCTCTTTTGCCGGTGATAGAATCCTCTTTGGGGTTGTCGACGCCGATGACTTCACGAACGATCTTGTCGATTTTGGGGTCGATTTTGGTGTCAATTTTGGGGTCAATTTTGTAGGTTGGTTTTTGTTGTTTTGGCTGTGAGAGTGTGATTTGATATAAGGTGGAGGTATTTTTGCCTTTTTGTTGTGTGAAATTATGTTTTGACTTTTTTTCTTATTCCTTTTTATACTATTTATTTGTCAAAGGCCAAAGTGATAATATGGTCTTGTTAACAAACCATTTTCCACTATTTCCTCCTTTTCCAACATAACCATAACTTTTAAACATAATTTAAAATATGGGTAATTGCAGCACCGATCCCAAACCTTCTACTTTTTCGCTAACTCTATCTCATCTTTCATTTTGTACCACCCACAGTCTCAAACTTTTCATTTTGTTACTGTCAAAAATTTCATCCATTTTATGATTAAATGATTAGAAAAGTTGGTTTTGACCAAATTTAAAAAGGGTAAAATGATAATTTTGTTATTTATTCCCATAAAATAATTAAAAGAAAAAAGAAATTTGTTCATCTCCCTTCTTTACCCGCCACCCAAACCGCGCGTCCATGACCACCACCAAACACGCCCACAGCCACCAACGTCCCAAATGCCACTACCTCTACCATATAGAAATATGTCTTCCGGACAAACCATAAGCAAGCACATAAGCCAATTGTTCTTGTTGACCCCAAAAAATGTGTTAATAATGCGGCCAACATATCCCAATGTCTCTCACATCCAGACAATCTCGATTCTTGCACACTTGGACAAATCGTTAGTCACACGTGGCCTTCTAGGACGATCAAGTCAGTTGGAGAAATTAAATATATGAGTGTGGGAGAACTTTAAATGTCAACCTCCAATATAAAAGGGGGGTCGGCTTTGGGGAATGCTAGGTAAAACATATGGTAGCAAGATTACAACTTTAAGAGTTTAAACTTGCATTTCCTTTAAATGGCACTAATGTGCACTTTTATACCTGGGTACGATGGATAAGTGCCGCTAAATGGCGATGTACGTGGTCCCATCTAAATGAGTGACATCTCGTCATAGTTATTAATCAATCACGACCTTAAATGCGGCCTAGTTAGCGGCCTTGGACTTGACCAAATAGGTTTGAGGCGGCACGATGGCAGTAATTTGTCTTATCAATCACATAACACAAGATCTGCTTAAGATCTTCACTGCCCGCGCCGAACCGGCTCTTCCCGTAGGGTCTGCATGTGATAAGGTCGGTCCAGTTTTGCTGTGCAGAGAGAAATGGGTCGTCCACATGTGAGGGTCGGTTTAGTTTCGCCTTACGTTGGCGTATAATGGGCCGAACCGTCGATAGAGTACATGAAAAAGATATAAAGCGAGGAACAAGCAGTCAGATAAGCCCTCCACCACCAATGATAATCTTCACTTCACAACTGGAAGTAGCAGAGAACAATTATTATTGCACGTGTGAATGTTAAAATCACAAAGACAATGATGAGAAACCCAACGATGTAATAGAACTGGTTCAACCAGATGAAAGTCAATATGAAGAATAATTCATTGAAAACAGCCCCAAATAGAAGGATGCCTCCAATAAGAATACAGAATATAGGTTTCATGTACCACGCCTATTCGAGTATCTACCTTGGGATCTTGTTTTTCTCTGAGACTATTGGGGGACAAGATCTGGTGGATGGATGGGTTTTTAGGAAGAAGACTTGATAGAGTGGCTGAGGCACTAGATTGGGTCTCCTTGTTCGAATTCTTAGGCAGTGGTGGCTGATTTTTGGTTTTGGATGGGTAGGGTGAGGGGTGAAGAAGCGAGACGAACAATTTTCTTTTATATTCTATTTTTATTTGTTTTCATTATTTTAATTGTTTTACGAGGATAAATAGTGAAGTTATCATTTTGTCATTTTTAAATTTTGTCAAAATCAGCTTCTTTGATCAACTAACAGTTAAATGGATGAATCTCATTTGTCTTTATGATGCAACAAATGAAAAGTTTGCAATCGTTGATGGCAAAAAAGTTGATGTTGAGATAAAGTTTGCGAAAAAATGAAAAGTTTGAGTTCGTTGCTATAATTATCCCTTTAAAATATAAGTTACTAGTAGAAAGTTCAAGAAAAATGTATTATTTTATTGAAATATGTGTAATATTATTTTATTGAAAAATGTATGGTTGAAAATGAATTTTGAAATAATGAATTTTTATAAGAAGGTATATCTAATAGTGGCTTAGTTTTCTGAATTGTTTATAATGAGTTTAACTTCGGGATCTACATACCTTTTTTATTATTTCATAGTAAGAATGAGCTTATGTTTGGCCCTCAATAAAATTATAATTCATTTTTTTTTATCAATCCCACATTCTTTAATAAAATAATATTAAACGTAAATTAAAATTTGTTTTTTCTTTTTTAACTATACATTCTTCAAAAAAATATTATTTCAAAATATATTATTCCAAAATCACTAATTATAATAAGGCCAGACAAGCACTGAATTTGAAATAGAAAACCAAAACGTGCTGCTTTCACGTGACTCTCTCTCAAATCCAATGCTCATTTGTAGGATCACGGAACGAGATGGCTTATAACAAAAGGACCCAAAAACTGAAAATTTACTTTCGCGTCTTTTATTCATTAAAAAAATAAAAAAAAGGTGAAAAGCCAAATCAAACCAAATTCACTACAATTGTACTTAAAGCAATTCCGTCCATGCTATTTCTACTAATCCAACCCAATTAAAAAGATGAAATTATAAAGGGGAAATTAGGCCCATTAC
>CAIGRB010164534.1:0-29342 GCA_903798255.1 Fraxinus quadrangulata
GTAGAAATTGCCCATACGATTGTAGTGGACAACACCATGCGATTACTTAGACAGTTATTGTCATGCACCACGTAGATTTTTTTGGCCATGCTATTATTATTTTAACTCCTCAGTGCCATGTAGGCTTTTTCATCCTTCAAGTTGATTTTTGTTCAAGTGAACTAATGTAAATAATATGGGTGATATGATAGAAGGATGACTTTTTTCAAATTTGGATGCGTAACAAATAATATTTTAAATTTCGATAAGCAAGTAGTAATTTATAGCAAAGTTCAATAAGCAACGAGTGACTTGTTAAATTTGGGTGAACAATTAGTAATCTATAACAAAATTCAGTGTGTAACAGAGAAACTTTTTAAATTTCGATAAGCAAGTAGTAATCTATAATAAAATTCAGTAATCATTGATTAAATTAACTCAATTTAGGAATACTTTTGTAACTTGAAGTGCTTAATCTTATTTAATCCCTTTTTTTTTTTTTGGTGTAATGAAATGTGGGCCCCACTTGCCAAATTTGTTTAGTTGGCCATTGCCCAATAACTCAATTCTTGATTCAATCCCAAACTCAAGCCCAAGATGGAGGCCACGTGTGTTGCTCTGGACTGTTAGATTGATGGCTGGATCTACGGTGATGGTGTTTTGTATATATACCAGCTGAATGGTCACTCTTTATGTGATTCTTTCATTCTGTCTTCTGTTGTATGCAATAGAAGCTTCTAAGTTTTCCTTCTCGTGTTCATCTCTGTATTCTCTCTTTTGATTTTGTGTGAATTGATCAAAACTTTTGGTTTTGATCTTAAATCTTTGTGATTTGGGTCTTAGTGATTCTTCGATTGAGGGTTTTAGAGTCTTGGGTCAGTTGTTTGATCTTAGTCCATTGTAATAGCTGCGGTGAGTTCATTCATCTTAGGGTTTGGGTTTCGTGGCTGTTTCATTATCGTACAGAAGGGTACAATATTTATGTTTTGAGCCCTATATATAAAAGGATCGATTTCTTGGTGTTCTTGATCTTTTAGATGTTCTTAGTGATTCCGTTTTTTTGCTTCCATTAATGTTTTAGCTCTACAATTAGAGTCCAATTTGATTCCTTTGCCCTTGATTTAAGGACTATCAAATAATTGATTCTATTCCAAAAATCACTCACTTTGGGCTGCAAATTTATATGCGAGAGTTGAGCATAATGAGTTTCTTGCGTAAAGTGCCTGTTTGGCCTAAAAAAAAAGAATTAATTGAACTACTATCTCATTTTCAATCATATTAAAATTAATTGTTGATTTTGATTTAACTAGATTTTAATTCCTATCAAACATGGGGTTAATCTATTTTCTACTTAAAAAATAAGTGTTACATGAATTAAAAAAAAATTTATTTAAAATATTTGAACTTGTTTTTAAGCTTCACCAAACATGCTCTAAAACATGTTTGGCTTTAAGCAATTTTAAATACGAAAGTGCTAGCACTTGCAAATTTACAAATATCTTGTTTCTATCAAGTTAACTTGATTACCTTTATTTAAGGTGATTCAGATAATGTTTTTCCTTCTCTAATAATTAGCTGATTATTTCGAGTAAATAGAAGTNTGGGAAGAGTTGTTGCAAATTAGCCCATCGCGTTTTTTACTTTTTATCCAGAAATTCAATATACGGATAATTAATAGTTTTACTCGATTTCATTGTAAATCTTAGAACGAGTTCCCTGACAATTCAATTTGCGTACTACCGATAAAGGTAAATATCATTTTGAGACGAGCTCGAAAATTTACACGTCCCTATTTGACCGTCCACGACATTGTTTTGTCATTAAAATTTGACATATCGCAAAATCAAATAATTTTAGAAAAAAGAAAAATATAACTTGAAAGGTGATGTAGTGTACGTACATGAGGTAAAAGACAAGTAATATACTTAAACCCTATATAGTAAAAATTAAAATTCAGATTTTAATGTAAGTCAAAACAGGAAAAAAGTAAGTGCATGGAGAACATACGAATTTTGATTTGGGCCCATAATATCGTAAAACTGCTTTTTAAAGTTTTAGCACTATTTTTGTCATTTAGTTTATTTCAATTTTTTCTTTAAAAAAATATTTTAGTCATATTAAACCAGGTTTTTATGTAAACATTTATAAATAAATTGTTATCCTATTATTTTTTATAATCTTATATTAATAAAATTTGTGAGTTTAATTATTAATAATTTGGTGAATTCCAAAATTTGTGTTCTTAAAATTTTTGTTTGAATTCCTTATTTCGCGTTGCGTCAAGTGGTATCAGAGCTAACTTTTCCATCTCTATATCTTTAATTCATTAGCATGGGTGTCGTACCACTTAATATGACATATTTAAACGCAACAAATCGACGACTTGACGACCTTACTACTCAGATCGAAGAGATTCGTCAACTATTTTTTGTGTCGGGCTTCAGAAACAATGGGCAGAATAAACAACATGCAAACAACAATGAACGGATCACTGAGCCTATTGTTCGGGGAGGAAATAATATGAGACGTGCAGCAGAAGAAAGCGAATCAGAGTCAGATGAGGAGTTTGAAGCGCTGCCACGTAATCATCAAAATCGAAAATACCTTTGATAATTATCGGATTAAAGCATATATTCACCCATTCTTTGGTAACCTAAAATTGAGGGCTTTTTGGATTGGTTGATGGAGATTGGACGGTTTTTCGAAATTATGGATGTGTCGGAGGACAAGATGATTATGATGGTGGCGTTTGGTTTGAAATCGACAATAGCAATATGGTGGGATCAATTACAAAATACTCGAAGAAAGTGTCGAATTCGGACTTGGAGAAAGATAAAGTAGTGTATGATGAGTCGGTTTCTACATGCAGATTACGAACAGATTCTGCATCGTATGTACCTGGGATGCACAAGGGGCAGTCGCACAGGATCAGACTATACCAATAAATTTATGCGATTGACATAGTGGAATAATTTGTCAGAATCCGAAAATTAGGGGGTAGCCGGTATACCAGTGGTTTGAAAGTGGTTATTTAAGCTAGAATTGGAGTACATAATATTTGGATATTTCAGGAGGCCATTAACATGGCGACAAAGGCTAAGATGATGAAATCTGATAAGAGGGTGACCACTTATAGGAAAGTTACCCTACCTACCGAACCATCATCGTCCGTCTCTTTAGATAAAGGGAAGGCTCCACTAAAAACCCAAGTCAACTCTAGCAGAAGCAATGTTGACAACAATGGTCGATTTGAAAACAGAGGTCAAACCGAAGCATACCTAAGACATATCTGTATACTAAGCCCACAGCAGATATTTGTTATAAATTCCACAAATATGGGCATTGTTTCAATAATTGCCCCAAAAAAGGTAAATCAATTTGGTGGAGCCGGAGATAGTGGATGAGGAAGAAGATGAGTATGCAGGAGTTGAATTTTCCGTTGAGTAAGGTATGGAGAGGGTTATTTTGATATTGTAGCAGATCCTTTTGTCGCCTAAGGATGAAAGGTAGTGTCACTACATTTTTCAGTATCTTTGTTTTATGAAGAATAAGGTTTGTAAAATCATTGTGGGCAATGGAAGTTGTGAGAATTTTGTGTGAAGAGGTTGGTGAATTTGTTGAAGTTGCTTACTACATACCATCCTAAACTTTATTCCCTTGATTTGGCGAAGAAAGGTCATTCTGTTCAGGTTGCTGAAACTTGTAAGTAAAGTACGTGTTTCCATTGGTAAGCAATATAAGGATGAGATTATGTGTGATGTCATAAACATATATGCTTGCCATATTCGACTGGGTCGTCCATGACAGTTTGATGTGGATTTAAGTCTCAAAGGGCGTGATAATGTGGTACCCTTCTCATGGGGTAGCCGTAAGATCGTTATGGTTCCTCTCAAACAGTCGGAGAAGTCTACCCAACAACGAACAAAGAGTTTCTTTACCCTTACAAATAACGAGAAAGAGATTGTAGATTCTATAAGGGCCTTGATTCCTTTTATCCAGCGGTGGTTAATGGGCTTTTTACTGCAAATAAGAAAAAAAAGTGTTCCGCCTAAGGTGCAAGAAATATTAACAAAATTTGAAGATTTGGTTTCTGATGAATTTCCAAATGAATCACCTCCTATGAGGAATATTCAGCACCAGATTGATTTGGTACCAGGGGCTAGGCTACCAAATTTGCCTCATTACTGAATGAGTTCGAAAGAGAATGAGATTCTGAATGAGCAAATTGAAGAGCTAGCGAGGAAATGATTCATAAGAGAGAGTATAAGTCCGTGTGTAATACCTATTCTCTTAGTGCCAAAGAATGATGGAAAATAGCGTATGTGTGTTGACAGTCGTGCCATCAACAAGATAACAGTGAAGTAAAGGTTTTCTATTCCGCGGTTGGAGGACATGTTAGATATACTCGGGGATTCTAAGGTCTTTTCAAAAATAGACATTCGCGGCGACTACCACCGGATCCGTCTCAAACCTTGGGATGAATGGTAGACTACCTTCAAAAGTAAGGATAGACTTTACGAATGGTTGGTGATGTCATTTGGGCTTTCAAACGCCTCGAGTACCTTCATGAGATTGATTAACCGGTTCTTCATCCTTTCATCGGGTCTTTTGTTGTAGTTTATTTCAACATCATACTCATTTAGTCATTTACAGTAAGTCCAAAGAAGATCACTTGATTCAATTGAAACAAGTCCTAGATGTTCTAAAGCAAAATCGGCTATACATCAACTTGAAGAAGTGCACTTTCTATACATATAAACTGTTGTTCCTTAGCTTTGTAGTTGGTAAAGATGGTCTATATGTGGATGAAGAGAAGAAAAGAGGAATTTAAGATTGGCCAACACCAAAATTAGTTTCTGAAGTAAAGAGTTTCCATGATTTGACAGCTTTTTATAGGCGATTTATCAGGAATTTTAGCACTATTGTGGCACCACTCACAGAATTTTTGAAGAAAAGGAGATTTAATTGTGGCACCACTCACAGAATTTTTGAAGAAGAAGAAATTCAATTGTGGCACCACTCACAGAATTTTTGAAGAAGAGGAGATTCAATTGTGGAGATGAGCAAGATAATAATTTCATCTTCATCGAGGAAAAGTTGTGTATATCTCCAACATTAGTCTTGTCAAGTTTCAAGAAGATCTTTGAGGTAGAGTGTGATGCTAGTGGTATGGATGTTGAGGCTGTCCTTTCCTAAGAGAAGAGACTTGTGGCTTCCTTTTTAGAAAAGTTGAGTGATGTTAGACTGAAATGAAGTACTTATGAGTAGGAATTCTATGTAGTTGTGAGGGCTTTGAAGCAATGGGAACACTACCTCATACAAAATGAGTTTGTGTTGTTCATTGATCACCAAGTCCTGAAGTTTATTCATAGTCAGAAATATATCAGCATAATTCATGTTAGGTGGGTGACTTTCCCCCAGAAATATCCTTTTGTGATTAAACATAAATCTGTAAGTTTGAATAGAGCTGCTGATGCTCTTAGCTGAAGAGTCTCGTTGCTAGTCACACTGACCCAGGACATTGTTGGATTTGAGTGCCTGAATGAACCTTATGCAGATGATCCATACTTTAAGTAGATTTGAAGCAAGTGTGTGAATCATGAAGTAGTGATAGATTTCTATATCATTGATGGATATTTGTTCAAGGGCAACCAACTTTACATTCATGTTCATCTCTATGTGAAAAAATTGATTCGAGATCTGCATGGTCGAGATCTAAGTGGACACTTGGGGCGTGACAAGACAAAAAATAGGCAGTTTGGAAGCTTGATATTATTGACCACAATTGAAGCGAGATGTTGAAATTATAGTTAGAAAATGTAATATTTGTCGGGCGTTAAAGGGTTAAGTGCAGAATATTATGTTGTACATGCTATTTCATGTCCCTCAGAGTATGTGGCAAGATCTTTGTATGGATTTTGTTCTCAAATTACGTCATACTCAATTGGGTGTAGATTTTATTTTTGTAGTGGTTGATAAGTTCTCCAAGATGGCTCACTTTATAGCTTGTCGAAGACCTCAGATGAATCAAATATTGTCAAAATATTTTTCAGGGAGGTTGTTCTATTGCATGGAGTTACCAAGTCTATTACATCAAACTAGGATACAAAGTTTGTGCGACACTTTTGGATTATATTGTGGAAGTTATTTGGAACGATTTTGAATCGAAACAACACTGCTCATCCCCAGACCAATGGACGTACCGATCACTAGATGTACCCTTCGAAATATGGTTTGAAGTGTTTGTGGAGATAAGCCCAAACAGTGGGATCTTGTACTACCTCAGGTTGAGTTTGCATAAAACAGCGCAGTTCACAATGTTACAAGCAGATCCCCATTTGCCATTGTGTATACAAATGTTCCTTACCATGTTGTGGATTTGGTGAAGTTGCCTAGAGGCAATAGTAATAGTGTTGCTACAGAACATCTGACAGTTCTTCAAGTAAAATAGAAATTAGAGAAGACTAATGCAAAGTATAAGGTAGCAACAGATTTACATAGACGGGATAAACAATTTCCGAAAGGAGACTCGATGATGGTTTTCTTTAGAAATGAGAGATTTCCCGTTGGTACCTACAACAAGCTGAAACCAAGAAGTATAGGCATTTCAAAGTACTTAAGCGGATTAACAACAATACCTTCATTATTGATTTACCACCTTCCATGGGTATTTCTCGAATGTTCAATTTGGCATATTTATATGAATTCCATAAAGATGATGAGTTTTTATATCCAAATTATAACTTGGGATCGAGTTCTTCGGAGGTGGAAGGGAGTTATGTGGAACTTATTGTTCAATGGATGGAAGAAGAAATGTATCAAAATAGGGAAAAAATAATAGTGCAGAGAAAACATCTTATTTCAATTTGGGCCCATAATACCATTTCGAAAAGAGGACGACTATACGAGTAAAAATCATGGCTATGCTAAGACATACAATAGATTTCGTCCGCTGTTTAGGAATTGAAAACTATTTTTTAAAGTTTTAGCGCTATTTTTATCATTTAGTTTATTTCAAATTCTTTTTTTATTTTAGTCATATTAAACTAGATTTTCATGGAAATCCTTATAAATAATGGTTTATCTCATTGTTTTTAATCATCTTATATTAATAAAATTTGTGAGTTTAATTTTTCATAATTTGGTAGATTTCAAAATTCATATTCTTAAAGTTTTCGCTCGAATTCCTTATTTCGCACTGCGTCAACAACTAATTATAAACACACGCTTTATGGGATTTACAACTTGTCATCAACTTTTATTAAAATTCACTAAAAAATTCACTAAAAATCTAATTTTAATCCCCATCAAACAAAGGTTTAGTTATCACTTGAGATGTTCCATGAGAGTTGTGTATATCTAGTTATGAAATCAAATATTCTAGATTTTAACAGAAATAGTAAATTTTTGAGTTTGATTTTATTTTAACTGATTTACAGCAATATAAAACTTGTGACGAATTATAGAGAAAATTCGAAGAGATGAAAGCACTAAGATTTAGAGTACTCCACCGTGATGATTCACTTTTAAACCCATTTAACCCACACATGATTGAATCTTTCTCAAGTAATTTTAAACATATTATTATATACGACCCTACAATTTCTCTATAAATGATAAAGGTGTTTAAAAATGCATTCAAGTTCAAAAATTATTCCTAGGAAGACGTGCAAAATATATGAATATATTTTTATATCTATCAGACTTTTACCTTATTTACTTTTAGTGCTCAATCTATATTAAGCCCCTGTTTGAAACCCATTTTTTATTATCTTCTTTTTTTCATTTTTCATTTCAACCACATATTTTATTAATAAAATAAATTACACATAAACCCAAAAAATTTTCTTACTTTTTAACCACACAATCTTCCATCAATCACTATTCCAAACAAAAATTTCCACTCAAAATGAATGTCAAACAGGGGTTAAACCTCTCAAAAGTAATACAAGCAATAAATACATTCAAATGTTGATCAATCATTTCAAATATGATAAGTACTTAACAAACAATCAACCAAATGAATTAATGTAAAAAATGAGAAAAATCAAATTAAAGCTTCATACACTTTACATAATCATCCTAACGTAGAAATGTTTAGCCTAACATCTTTGGATTACAAAAACACATTTTTGAAAAGTAATACATAACCAGATTTGATAAAGTATAAGACAAGTGATAACAAAACTTGTCTTTTTTCGTCGCTTTGAAAATCTTCAATAGTCTCCCTCTTTCTCTTCCTTTTGAACTCGAAGAAAACCCGGGATGAATGAGAACTATTGGAGTTTTTATCCCCAAAATTCTCTAATCATTCAAGTCCAAGGGATCATCTATGTATAGGCATGAATTAGACCTCAAAAATCATGTGCAAAATTTCAAATACGCATGCTACTCGAGTGGACTTCTCCCCGCTCGAGTGGACAGGGACAACAGTATCTTTCCTACGGTATGGATTTGCTCGAGTGAGCAATTCCTTTTATAGTTGGCCAGGAATTTCTCCTTCTGTTTTTTTCTAATTTTTCCCCTTCCATTCGATCTCCTAGGCTCGGCTCTTCACTTCTAGCTCCCGGGCCATTCAGACATGCGGTGCTTCTTCTGGACGAATTCGACCCCTTTTATCTTCAATACTCTCCAAGCTCATGTATGATCTTAAAAAAAAAAAAAAAAAANTTTTTTAATTTTGTATTCGTATCTAATGACAGATTAATGAATGAAACGTGTTTGAGATATAATTACTAGTTCTAGTCTTCAAGAACAAGTCGTGTACTCCATCGAATGGACTAAAGTTATCCAAACACGACACTAACTCGAAATGCTAAGCAGCAAAGAATAAAAGACCACGAGTGTGCACATTATTTTGACAAATTATATTCAGAAATTCTTAATTTGTTACTAAAAGTTTTAATTTAGATTCTCTCCCTATTATTCCAACAGTTATTTCTTCTGCTCCCTTCAATCATGCAAGCCACTGTAACATGGAAATCTAGCTGTCGAGCTTCAGTATAAACTGCCACGCTTCATTTCAGTACAGAATTTTCTTCTTTTCTAATATAGACCAGTACCCTTTTCTCAAGCATCAATGTGGGGTTCAATTTCTTGGCCTGACACGTAGTGGTACTACAATTCTCAACGAGGTAGCCATCCCAGAACAGCATATAATCAAAGGCAGAGACTCATGCTATGTCTGAAAATAATGTATCTATACAAAGTATTTTATAATGGACTTTAGGTTTTGAGTGCTTGGCATTATTGTTGCATGTTTTTACTTTTGAATGCAGGGTTTTCTTACACTAACTTTTAAGAAACCTTTCTCCTTGTGAGCTTAGAAGATGACACGACGATTAACTACTTTTTTTTTTGATACTTTGTTCGATTTGTTGTTGTATATCTAACTGGGTTCGGAAGCAACTTGTCATCCTCACAAGTTGCCCTAATGAAATATGTATAAGGATTCATGTCGTAAAATGTGATATACCCTAGAATTAACCATGAAAGAAAACATAAAACATCTGATATTGGACATAAAATGTTTCTTGAAAAACACAACTATAAATAAGATATAAATGGAATTACTTTCTTGAATAAATTGATTAAAAGCTGCTAATGTTTACTTAATGATGTTAAGTTGGTACTTATGGGATGTGCATCTTTTCCATCAATAATTGGTGTTTTCACCACTTAATTTATTATTTAGGGCATCAATGATAGGTGGAATCTAGTGGAAGCCATACTTTACACGTCTAAGAAAAAGAAATTCTTTTTTTAAAACTATGGGAATGAAGCATTTAGGTATCCCCATGTCTTCTTCACATAAATCAAACACTTTTAAGTGGAATCCAACTCCTACTTCAACAATGGCTTTCTTCTTCCTTGAAGTGGGTTTTCGCTTTCACCACCTAACCCCCTTAGTAAAAAAAATAATCATTATTCCATGTCTCGTACGCAGTACTAAACAAACTAGAGCCATGTTTGATTTGAATTAAAATTCAATTAAAATTTTAAGTTAAAGTCGACAATTAATTTTAACTACACATTTCATGGAACTCACAATTTTTCAACAACACATTTTATCATTTTTTTAAAATTAAAATCTAATTTTAATCTCTACCAAACAAGGGCAAGATATATTTAAGAAAGAGAAAGACGTTAAAATCTTGCTAATTATATTGATTAAAAATGTTCATTTCAGTTTAAAATTTTTATTAAACCCTCTGAATCATGTTTCAAATTATAGGATACCATTAAAGTTAAAAGGGCATCGAATCCATTAACAAATGACTTTTAGGATACTCTTTTCACCTTTTGAGGTGAGCTCTTACAAATCCAAGTGCCCAATAGTGTAGACTTGTTCTTGTGTTCAAGAGTAATGCCCTCGTTCCACCCATTAAGGTATAATATATTAATTTTTCCAAGATCTCTTCTTCATTTTATATGTAGTTCCTAGGATCACTTGTCCACTAGGTAGTTGCATTTCTTTACCAATTTTATAAGTTGGAGTTTATTAGTTCTTTCATGTTATGAGCATATTGATATGAAAGTTTAAACAGTTAAATAGAACCACATGTATAATTTAAAGAGTCTTCAACACATCGTTTATCATGTAGGTACACAGTGCTGTGCTGATTTTTCTATTAAAGACTGGCACATGAAGTTGTGAACATTTCATTTGAATGGATGGTGATGCACTTGAATCTAGAACTTTTCCTAAATAAGGTTGAATTTAATTTATTGTCTATTCTAGACCGCTTGACCTAAATAAGGTTGCTTTATTTCCCATTCTATCTTCATCTCTATATGTTAGAACATTTTTACTATTGTTTTAGGTTAATTTTTTATTTTTATTTTCCTATAGGGTGGACTTTAATAAGAGACTGCCTTGCCATTAATGGTTACAGTCTTAGAATCACATAAAGACAGCCTAAGATAGTTACCTAATATGCCTTTATGCTACCAATAATTGTTCTATTATTGCTCTAAGACATGACAGTTTAACTTGATTCAGTTAATTTGAAGGACAATAATGAGCATTTTGACTTTTTTTACTTACCCTAAATTCAGTCATATTGTACATTATGAATGTTTTTCTTCAATAACTGTATTACTCACACAAGATAAGTTCAGTGATAGTGATCAAAAATTATTTATATGTTCACTTATCCATCGACTTTTTTGAAATTAATATTTGATTTTAACTGAATTGATAAATTAAATGCCATAAAGAGACTCATTTAGAAGATCGATATATCAGCTTTGGATTGGCCGTGTTTTTGTTTATAATTAATTAAATTTGTAATGGATAAACACAAGATATGTAAATATAATAAAACCATATATACTAAATTTCCTGCAAGTATGTGTTAATTAAATTTTTTTGATTGAATATTGCTGTTAATTCTGACTCCAGTATGTCTTTACAACTATTAAGATGCCTTAATTATTGTTTAACATAGTGGAAGCATGGTTTAAAAACTTCAAAAAAAAAAAAAGGATGATTAATTAGAAATTAAACAGTGTTTGACTGCCTAAAGTTATCCTCCTTTAATGTCTGAATGAATCAATGCATGTGCATATATCTTTTGCGCCAAATAATATAGACCATCCCTCAACTTTGGAAGTGTCGCAACTTGCATCAGCATGTATGCACGATTATTGGTTCGTGCTTGTTTGAAATTTATACTAGATTTAAGGGAAATGTCAAGATATTTTAATATTTATCATTTATGGTTCCCAAAGAATTTCCCCCTTACTCTATCCTAGTTAAAATGGAGTAATGGAGAAATTTAGCATTCTCGGGTAACTTCTTGTTTGATTTTGCTAAAAATTAGATTTTAATAACTTGATGAAATGCATGGTTAAAAAGTTGATAAAAATTACGAGTCACATAAAGGAAGTGTGATTGTATTATTAGGTTGGTCTAATGTAAATGAAATGCATGGTATGTAAGATTCAACCAAATTGAATAATATTGGAGAACAAAAAAAAAAGTTAAGATTTCATTGATTATTGCGCACAATGTCGTTAATATTGTGTTTCAAACTTATCTCGAAATTTTTTTAATGGTATGTGTCGTATGTAGGATTGGTTAGTCTGAACAATATTAATATATTGTTGATCTTTTAAACCCGCTTCAAGCCATGATGACTAATCAACCAATCTTGAAGTAATTAGCAACGAATAAAATTAAACTAAAATATAATATCTAGTACTATGTACCAAACATAGTATCTATTAGTATATGTGACTTCCTTTTCTTTTCTTTCTTTTGCCTTGGTCTCTTAGATCAAGAACTAGGGAGTCGTCCAATATGCTTAATCATATTGACCAGCTTTAATTCTTTGGATTATATACTGATTCTTTGCATGACAAGTTGTAATTTTGAATTGAAATTCCACTAAATCTTATTCTGCAGCATGATAATATTGTCTCATATCACAATAAAATGTGTTAAAAATATTGATGCCTGGATAGAATTATTCCTTTACATTAAGATTTGCACATTTTGTGCTAGGAATGTTCCCATTTGGCCGCCTGTCCAAGCTTACTATACTTTTTAGCACGTTTGGAAAGATTTCTGGTACAGTTCACCAACTGCCGGCTCCAAACTACTACACACGTGTGATCACTTTAGAGCCGTCTGATTTGGTAGCAAAGTGTATCTATAATCATGAAAAGACTTAAACTCACATTGCTTGACGAAAAGGGAGAAAAATAATCCCCCGAAAACGTTTATTCAAAGATAACGACATGTATAAAAATGAGAGAAACTTTTTATTTTAGTAACGTAAAGCTTTTACATTTTATGAAATACCCAATTAAAAAAAAAGGGTTCCCTTGATAAATTCAACATCACTCGTACCCCTGATAAAACTTCGAGGGTAGAAGTCGATTGTTTCCTCTATGCTTGTAGGGAGGTGCCCGTTCTAATGTCCTAGTAAGGATGATTTTTTCCATTCCACTAAACGTTTGAGGAAGTACATAACCTGTCAAATATGAAACAATAAAGCATTAATAATCAAACACGTAAATTAATTCAAAACTTCCTTAAATAAATCTAGAGAATCTTCATTGTACTTGCCTCGGATGGTTCTTGCAAAGAATATGAAGCATTTGTTTCTTTAGGAGCTTTAGACACTAGAATTCCTAAACCTTGTCCTCTCTTGCGCAAAACCTGAAAATTAAAAGCCCCCATCAGTTTATGTATTAAGCTCCCGGTTTAGCTAAAAAACTTAATAAAAACGTAAGTCAAAATTAACAATTAATGTCAATCACACGTTTTATGAAATTCACAACTTTTTTCAACCTTTCAATTCATCTTTCATTAACTTTCATAAAAAAAATACTAAAAATATGATTTTCGCGGAAAAATACGTGGGCTAAAACTTTTTTTTTCATAATAGAAATCTCAACTCTAGAACCAATTCGTACTTTGAATGCATCTTCATCGGTGCGATCATCACCAATATAAATTGGTAAGACATTGTCCGATTTGTGGTAACCTGAAGATCCAATCAAAAAAGAAAAAATTAGTACTAGAAGCGGGTTTTTTATAAATAGCAACTAAAAAATAGTATTCGTCACTCACCTAATGACTCTAACAAGAATTCAAGAGCATTTCCCTTGTCCCATTTAATGGCGGGACGAATCTCCAACACCTTCCTTCCTTGGCTCAATCTGAGCTTTGGATAGTCCTTAATCACTTCTTTAACTTGCTCTCCTAGTAAGCCCCAAATCTAATAAACGAAGTACAAGAAATTAAATCTCTCTCAAATTTCTCCATCGAAAGAAAATCTAAGAAATGACATGAAGGACAACCTTTTTTTTTACCTTTTCATCTACGCAACGGTAGTGTACGGATAGACAAAACTTGTTGTTTTCAACTTTTGCACCTGGGACGAATTTGATTTTCTCCAACAAAATTTTGTTTACCTAGAAAAGATGACTGATTAGAATTGAGAAACTGTGGTAATAAAATTTTGGAATTTCCTATGAGAGTGAAATGGATAGAAACCTACCTCATCAATCATTGGCAAAAATTCTCTGGCAGGCTGGCAGAAGACAGGTTGATTTCCCTAAACAGGTATATTAAAAAAAATCAAAATATGAAAAAATTATGCAACAAAATGTATAGTACTGAATGGACCATTACGAGCGATGAAAACTTACTTTTCTTTGTGTTTTGTGTCCTTCCGTTGGTCCCATGATGTCCATTCCATGACTCCCTGCATAATAAAGCTCTGATAATTTCACAAAATTATACACTTTGGCCCTGCACCTTCCACTTACAATGGCTGTGGGGAAAAATTTGGCTACATCTCTTACTGCTTCTCTCATCTGATTATAATACAAAATGGAGAGAGAGAGAGAGAGAGGATTAATGAAAATAAGTTGGAATGAATTATAAGTAGAGATTTGCTTAATGAAGAAATTAGTTAACCTCATTAGTCATGAAAGCACGATCAGGATCCTCGACAATGGGTGATAATGTACCATCGTAATCAAGAAACACCACTATTTCCTTTCCTTTTGAAGCATTCATGATATCCTCGAACATGCTTAAAGCCGATGGATGACGAATCTGTTTAAGCATATATTATCAGGCAAATAATAACTTATTTTGAAGATAAGTGCTTATAATTTAAGTAGAGTTGATGATGCTTACAATCCAAGAATTTTGATCTTCAGTTTCAGTGGCTCTACGAGTTGGCGAAGAAGCCCGCATTGAATCAGTAAAGGCATTAATCTTGGCTCCTCCTCCATTAGTTTCACGCTTTTTAATCAACTTTTTTCTTGGAAAGTAGCCATTTGTTGCGACCAGTGGCTTAGGCATGGCGGTTGAGTATAGATTGGATTCAGACACAGCAACTGCAATTACCATTGTAAGGCCTGATTTTGCATCAGAAATAACAAAATTTTGGTTGGTCATTTCACTCTTTTTCTGCAATCTGCATTCACATATGTAATGTCTCATAAAATCATTGTATCGAGTACTTGATAATCCCGACTCGCAAAACATATAAGTGAAGTACCTGGAGAAGACTGGGAGTCTAATGGCAATGAAGTTGGGGAGAACAGAGGAGGGTATGGGGTGGGATGGGATGTGGTCTGGTCTGGTCTAGCTTATGAAGAGAAAGATAGTTGGAAAAGACGCGCACTAATTCTCTAGTTCAACACACAATTTACAGACGGAAGGTGTGGACAATTTATAAGTAACTTCACAGACATGAGGGACGAAGAATCGCTACTTNAGGGGGATTAATGTACAAGAAAAGCCGGAATTGCAGTATCGGTCCCTAATCTTTTTAATTTTTGTAAACTTTATCTTAATCTTCATTTTATGCCAACGAAGGTCCCAAATCTTTTATAAATATGCAGTTGGAGTCCAAATGAATGGAAAACATCTATTTGACCAAATTGAAAGGGTAAAAGGGTAAATTTGATATTTAACCCTATAAAACAATTAAAATAACTAAAAAAGAAGAAAAAAAGTATTCAACTCCTTCTTCACCACATCCCCACTCCTGCTACCCAAACAAAAAACCAGAGCCACCAACGCCCACTGTCACGATCGCCACAACTTTTCCGGTGCACTTATCTCCATTTGGGACGGCCACCACGACCACCACACCTTTCACCACACCAACAACGGATCACGACAAGATAGTTTTCTTATTTCTAGAACATTTCCTACCTCTACTCAAAGCCCAAAAGGCACCTCATCTTTTTCCAAAAGTTACAAGATTTTCTTGAAATAGTTATGGCAATTCTCACCTCTAAAAAAATGAAGTTGTGAATAAATTCAAGAGAGGTGGCAGATTACCAACCATTTTAGAATTCAACCATTTTCTTATGGCTTTGGTCACAGCAATGAGTTTAAATTAGCGTCGAAATTAAAGTCCAAATTATCATATGTCGATTTAGCCCATGATAATTGCACATACTCAATTTTGGTAACTAGTTACTGCAAGAAGAATGGGTTCCAACCCAATATTGATGCATTCACTACATTGAACAATTCATTCTGTCAAAATGGAAGATTGTTGTATGTCTATGAGGTGTTTGATATAATGAATAAAATTGGGTGATGAAAGTGGTTGATAATCGAGCTTTTGGTATGATAGGTTTCAATTTGTTTCGTTTTGGGATGGAAGTGGAGGTGGGGATTGGTGGGGAAGGTGGAGGCGGAGAGTGGCAGCGGCGAGTTGTGGCTATGGAAGAGCAATTGGTTTTGTTTTGGGATGGAGGTGGAAATTGGTGGGGAAGGGGAAGGCGAAGGCGAAGGCTGTGGCGGCGGAGAGTGATAGCGATGGGTTGTGGCTGTGGAAGAGCAAGTGGTTTTGTTTTGGGATGGAGGTGGAAATGGCAATTGGTGGGGAAGGTGAAGGTTATAGCGGCGGAGAGTGACCGTGGAAGGAGGAGGAGGCGAGGGCTGGTCCTGATTAGTTTTGGTGGGGTGAAGTAGGGGGATGGGAGATGAACAGATCCATTTATTATGTTTTTTTTAATTGTTTTATTTGAAAAAATAATGAATTTATCATTTTGCCCATTTTAGATTTGATCAAAATCAATTTTATTGGTCAACTAACGGTCAAATGGACGTTTTCATTTGGACTCCAGCTGTATATTTATGAAAGACTTTGGACTTTCATTGGCACAAAATGAAGGTTAATGTAAAATCTGCAAAAATTGAAAAGATTAGGGACCGCTGCTACAATTTTTCTTTTGGTCCATTTTCTATATTCTCTTCTAGAGTCAGATATATGACTTCTAGTCAAATTATTTTGTTTCAAACGTGTGGATATTGAAGTTTCTTAATTGTGACTTGTTATTTAGAATTTCGATATTGGAATTTGATGGCTCGGCATTTGAGCTTCTAGACAGATTGAACCATTTAATGTTTCAAAAACTTTTCTTGTAAATTACTTTTGTTTCAAATATGTTAAATCATTTAATCTAAACACTTAAATTATTAGAGAGACTCGTATGCATATCATTAAAATATTTCAACAAGCCATTTCACATATAGGCTTGATTCATATTTCTCATCAAAATTTAAAACTTGGATTTGAACCAATAATTCCATGTTAGGACTCACCCAATCTAAAATGTCAACATTGTGTTAAGAGGGTTAATACAAACTTTTATATGTTAGTATTTTTTATCTTACTCCCTTGGAATTTACCATTAACAAATTGTTATGGATATTCCGTGCAAAATTATAATTTCAAAATGCACTTTTTAAAAAAATAAAAATAAAAATAAAAATCAAAACATTTTTTAAAGAAATCATAATTTTAACAATATATTTTATAAGATCCACAACTTTTATTATTTTTTAACCACATATTTCATAATTTTTTAATCAAAATTTATTAAAAATGTAATTTTTATCTGAACCAAACATAGACTTAGTTCAATTGCTCCCTTTTCCCTAAATTGTTGAGACTTAAGATCGATATAAAAATAATTTTGTAGCTTGAATAGGTTGATGGGCGTCTAGTAAAAATTCCTTCCATTTTTTATTTTATTATTATTATTTTTGTGAGTGTAAAAACCTCATTCATGATCCTCTTGGTCATGGTTTTTTAGGCCTACGAATCTTGAGATTGATGGGGTGTTTGATGGAGATTAAAATTAGATTTTTAATAAATTGTGATAGAAGTTTTTGAAATGTGTAATTGAAAAGTTGTGGGACCCACAAAAGATATGATTAATATTGATTGAATAACTTTAACTTGAATTAAAATCGAATTTTAATAAGGATTTCGAAAAAAAATCTATTAGAAAATCCCATTTAAAATTATAGATTTCTACCATTAAAGTAAAAAAACATAGTAAGACTTAGTAAAATAAGGAAGATTTATAATTTTTTCTACCAAATTCATACATAATTCCATTTATAAATTACCATTCCATAAGAGTGTATATATAAAGGGACAGGTTTCATCGTACTAAGAAAAAAATACAAGATACAACTAACTAATAATCATGCCTTTTATTCAGACAGCTATCGAAAAGATATTTGGGCAAAATATCTTGAAATTTTGAAAAATAATTTTTTTTTAAATGGTAAAAATTACGCAAATTTTCTTCTTCTTCCTCCTCCTCCTTTTTTTTCCCCATTATAATTTTCCATCAACAAATTTTAGCAATAATGTTAGAGATATTGGTAATGATGTTCATCGAAGATGGCAAGAGATATTTTGGAAAAATGGAAAGGTCGATGGGCACGACACGACAATATTAAAGAAAATAAAATATTTAAAATCATATGTATTGTACTACTGAGTTTTGTCCAATATTTGCACAAATATGCCCTTATAATTTCTTCTTCTTCTTCTACTTCTTCTCTCTCTTTTTCCATTATAATTTTAGCATATAGAGTCGAATTTTCACATGTTTTTACATAAAATTCTCAGCTGACTGTGCCATGCAAAAACATGAATTTCTGTCATAAAACCTAAAATTAGAAACCCTTTGCTGCGCCCCTTGAAATTGTAATTGAAACTAACAACTCTAAACTGAATTTTATGAAAACCAGCAGCGTATTGCTAATGCAGATGAATTTACATATTAATGATTAATTCAGGAAATGTCTTTTTCTTCATGTATGTTCTGATTCTTCTGGTTTCATTAGTCAACAATGATATAATAATTTTTTTCTATTTATAATAAATCGTGTTCTAAACCGTTGGCTATAATGTTTTGAGTTCAAGTCTGTCTCACTATCTTGCGCTATTAATTTTGCACTTGTTAGTTGTTTTATGCTTTCACGTATTGTCATATCCTAGACCACAACTTGACCTTGTCTTCTACCTCATTTTTTATTATTATTATTTTTTTGGTTAACCTGCTCGGTCGATGCTAACACTTAACCTCTTTTTTTTACTATTATTATTTTTAATTCCAATCTACTTGGTCGATGCTAACAGTGAGAGATAAAAACTATGGGAGCAAATGGAATTAAATACCGCATGATGCCAACCACCATTTTTGTCTATGTTAGTAATTGAAGATGAATTACTAAACATATGCGTGTTTGCTTTGCTTATATCCGATTTCATTTGTTTTTGTTGCTCTTGCAAGGATTAAGGTTCGATCCAAATTATTTTCTTGTTTCTTCTTCATTGGTAAATCTTTTATACCTTAAGACAATAAATTATGAATTAATTATACATCAACTTCTAGAGTAATATTTAGTACCTACCTTATTATATGTAAATTTATTCCATTACTACTACCTTACTTATCATAGGGTGTCAAAATGTACATAATTTGATCTTTCTTCGACATATTAACTTTCACGTGTAATTTTAAAATCGATAGAAAATCAAGAAACCATACGGCCAATGTCCACAAGAAGCAAAAAGAAAAGTAGTTACCACGAACCTCTAGGTGGTTTGTTGGCCGTCGTTCGCTGGGGCTTTGGTTTTCATGGTTTTTTTATTTTCAACCTATATCATTAAGGGGTGGATGCACTGCATAGAACCAGGGTACGAGAAAATTCAAGAACCTTTTCTTGTTGGAAAAATTGCATTCCACCTACGTCTGTTGAATAAGAATTTCTTTGGGTCAATTGAATTGTTCTAGGAATGAAGAAAAATGTCATTGGAATAATCGAGCCATGTCCAAAAAATAGGCCCCTTATTTAGACTACTTGTATTTGAGTGAAATAAGTGATGGGAAATTTCATAGAAGTATCCAATATTTGAATCTTTTTTTTTTTTTTTTCCTCTTAGAAAAGCATGTGATTCGTAGCCCTTTTCAACAGTTCTTTTGTCCTAACTATGCCTTTAATTTCGTGTATAATCAAAACCCCAAGGCCATGAACATGTTTCAAATTAGGCCCACGTAGAATTTTAGTAAATTTTGACAAAAGAAAATAAAATATCTTATTGAAAAGTTACGAGCCTCCTGAAATATTGTTAAAATTAATTGTTAAAACTTTGACTTGAAATTTTTTAACAACTTTTACTGTACACCAAACATTGGCCAAATTTATTGCTTTTAGAGAGAAAAGTGAAGATTGTCAAAAAGAGAGAGACAATTCATAAAGATTCTATGTGAAAATCTTTAATCTTAGACTAAGCCCCGGTTCGATGGCTATTATTGAGAAAAAAATGATGTTTTGAATAGTAATTTTTAGAGAATGCGTGATAAAAAAAAGTATGAAATTTTTTAAAATTTATATGCAAAATATTTTATTGTGCTAACAAGTGATTGAAAATGAGTATGAAAATTAAAAAAATTTATTTTAAAGAACGAGAAATATGGGCTAAATAAAATTAAAAAGTATGGAATAACTTTTCCTTTAAGGAACCTTGCTTTCTCCCTCTATGCTCGAGCATCGTAGAATCCTAATGCGAGGAGACCAAATTTGAATTGTAGAGCATCTTTGGCACTTGGGTGTGGACACAAATGCACAGGATTTCTTTAACTAATCGAAATAAGATTTTTAAGTTGTCTCGTCCAATTCTATTAAATAGTACTATTCAGACTAAAATATCTACGATAAGGTTATGGGTAGGACTACAATGTATATTAAACATGCGCTAGGAGCATGCATTTTTGACGTGTAGAAAGAACACAATAATGAACAAAGTGCTTATTTACGAAAATTTTAAAAAAAATTGTTAAAAGGTTGAGATCAGACAACAATTAATCTTAACCACATATTTCATATGATTCATAATTTTTATCAATTTCTCAATGATATATTTAATCAATTTTTATTAAAATACTAAAACTTTTATTAATAGTTTTGTCAAACTACACCTAAATTTCAAGACATTTTCGTTATTAATTCGGTATCTACAAATCTTGCCGCAAAAGTGTACTAGAAGGTCAAAGATATCGACACAGTGACTCGCTTTTGGTTCACTGGTGCATATTGCCTATTGGGTCAAATTATTAGTTACCTAACAGCAGAAGTTTGGCTTCAATGCTTCGGTACTGCAGAATCATGCTTTTATATTGCATTAATTAATTACATTAAAATATTGACAATTTTTTTGAACGAAAAGTCATCCTAGACATTAGAAAATGAGCAAAATGAGAAAGTAAGAAAAATTTTATGACCTGTTCGGCATGATGAATTAAATAAAAAAATTACGTGACACGTTTTTTCATGTGAATTCCAATCATATGAATATTGTATCAAATTAATCCCAACCATTTTATAGGCAAATTGTTCGATCTAACCAATCAACTGTCTTCATCTCCTTCCTCTAGTTCACACCGTCCTTTCCCTTCCCCTGAAGTTTTATTTAGCCCCGTCACGTCGCTCAGCTTGCTTTGCTGGTCTTTAATAATTTGTTCCCTAGCCATTTGCCATTTCAATTTATTTTTGTATTGCTCAAATATTAACTCCGCCACTGCATCTACTTGTGATGACAATTTGGCGTAGGAAACTTCGAGTGAAGGGAGAGACACGAAGGTTGGTGGGAGAAAGGGAATTTTGTCTTTTTAATCAATAAAGGACGTCCACTATAATATGCCCTATACCTAACCCAATTTATTTTATTTATTTTTTTCAAAACGTTACATCTTACAAGGCAATCACCGTGTCATGGACCATTCTCACTTAGAGTGTCCTAGACTGTTTCCTGTTCAAAATCTTGTCTGATTTACACTTGGATCTTTACTTATTTTAAGTTTGGTACTAATTATGGTCAATGAAATTAAGGCAAAATTCAATATTTATAATAAGAGGTCCTGGAAAAGACTATGATCATTTAGTCAATTACTGTATTATTTTATTTTAAGCATCTGTAAATGAATTAATCTTAATTTACCTTAACCAATGACAATTGAGATTAAGTAAAGTACATACTACGAATGATTGAAATAAAAGAACTATAACCGTTATTTATAACGTTCGAAAGATGGACTAGATTAACGTATTCGTTAGGGAAAATAAAAATCAACTCAATTAAAATTCAAGATAAAACCCTACCATGTAGACGAGTTGGCACGGTTAATCACCATCGCAGTTGCACTTAATATCGTTACAGGGCAATTGAATCTTAGCATATCTCGTGTTGTAATGATATAAATAATTTTTGAAATATATATGAACGTTAACCAACTTTAATTGTTTTTTTTCATAAGAATATACATATGATGGATATGCTTCTTTCGGTTTATTATCTTTTGATCTTTTTCAGTCAGCAGGCCAAAAAGCTAATTCAAGAAATTGAGCTAGATTCTCTAAAACGAAATCAATATATACTTAAATTCTTTCCTCCGCTATTGATTCTAATCTAAAAAGAACAAAAGTCGAGAATTACCATATCCTAGTTTTATCCTTTGTAATCCCAAGATCAGGATCTTTATCCTTTTTATTATTCGATCATGAAAATAAAAGTAAAATAATTAATATTAATTGACACTTTCAAAAATAAATTTTTTAATGTGTTATACGCACGCCCAAGCTAACCGTAAGAACTTATATTAAAAAGGGCCCACTTTAGAAGAAGAGAACGACGCCTAGTGGGGCCCAATTGTCACTGGAGTTAGGAATTGACATAGAAGTTGCCTGGCAGTAATTCATCTGGGCCCACTAATCATAACCACAGGCCCAAAATGCTCGACCCACTTATGCCTCCACTCAACCTCTTTTTTTTTTTTCTTTTTTTTTTCTTAGATTTATTTTTTATTTTTAAAAACATGTATGGTGGCACGGTGGAGAGTGGGGATTTAGAGTGGGGGCTTTTGGCATTCATTTCCAATGTTTATTAATTAAAGTTCCATGGAAGCATAAGAACAACAGTAATGCTATGCAGTACAATTGAGATTACAATTTTAATTTAAATGACGTTAGATAATTGGCTAAATAAAAAGTAAAATTAAATAACTTATTTAATTTCACATATTATTTAATGTCACATAAAAGGCACCTAGAATATGGTTCTCATCACGTTTTCTCCAAATTTAGAGTTTTCATGGATTTCAAAACTGGCAAAAACGTGCCCTAGATACATCCCGACGGTGCCACAACTCTTTATTGTGCAATTTGGTGGCGCCACACAATTCACCTTTCGGGTAAAAATTTTCACTACACTTCTTTTAGTATTTTTATCATAATTTTTTCTATAGATATCCGATTAAGGCGATTCAAATTGAGTTATAAAGATAACTCAAAAGGTTACCCCCAGTGGAGTTATATAGCATTACTCTAAAAAAAATAGAACTTGTCATCTAATTATCTCGATTCTAATACAAGACACTTGAAGTTTTTGTTTGGTCTAAGATGACAAGGCTGGGATGTTCATCGAGCCAACAAAGTTTTTACAACGTGTCCCATATTTAGTATTGAGTACTTTAAGTATTTAAAAGGGAAAAAATAAAGAAAGAGAGAAAGAAAAAATTGTCTCCCAAAAGTCTCTACTTAATTAAGTGCTTCAAGAAAGAAAGTTAAAAAGTACGAGAAACCTGCGAAATGGTTTTTCTTCATTCCGTGGGATTAAATGGTTCCCACTATTGACAATAATGTTTGAACGTTTTCTATTTTTGGCTAAGAGACAAGAGACAATTTGCATTCAAGTTATGAAGTTTATATTCATTTAAATTTATTAGAATATTTGTATGATCACAAACTCAAACTCATGTGTACTAGAGATATCTTGTCGAAGGATATCAAGTTGTCGATGTATGTGATAAATTCTAGGAACTAATAATTACCACGATCATGACTATATCTTAGTGTAAAATTGGGTAATGATAACGATATCTCATTTTCTTTATTTAATTCTAAATAGTATTTTGTCTCTTTCGCGGAAAGAAAAAAAAAATGACAAAAAGAAATAATACTTTTTAGATTTACTCTTTAGTCGTAATTTTAACTAAATTTTAATCGTCGTGGACTAAATTTATATTACTATATAGACATAGAGGACTCTAAAGAACGAACCATGATTACAAAATGACTATTTGTGCACCATAGAAAAATTTGACCCCACATACGCAATTTATATCGTATTACCAAGTTAAAATTAAGATTGATAATTACTTAAAAAAGTAATGTTGATAGGTTGTTGAGTGGATTAAGAGCACTAATGAACTACAAATTATAAGTAGATCCCAACTTTATTTTGATATCCTCCCTTACAAGCAAACAGCTCTCAAGTCTCAACTATAATGTAAGGTCATGTTGATATTTTGTGACAACCAAATTCCACACCTCTTCACTATATTGTAATCCCCAAAAGAAATTATAAACTTCAAAGCTAACAATTTTTGTATTTCTCTATATTATTTTTAGGTTCAATGTAAAGGAGGGTCAAAATGGAGGTCTTCAAGGTTGAATATTCTGTAGGAAATCTAATGAATTATTACTTAGTAACCAACTTGAAACAAAAATTAATCGTCGGGGACCGTTTTGAAACAATCGAGAATTCAGATAGTAGAAGGATAACAAATAATTCCTCGTTTCAATAAATTTAGGTTGACGAACTAAATCTTTTTTCGATTGTGCTACTTGTACATTACAGTTTACAGATTTGTTTACCAACATATGATGTGACGAGATTTGATTAAGTTAAAATCTCACCAATTAAAAAAAAAAAAGGAAATATTCCTTCGCTTTCTTTTCACAACCTTATCGATCTGTAAAAATATCTATAAACGGTGATGAAAAACAAGCATTTTACATATATATTTTTATCACTCTAGAAGGTTCATCACTACAAAACTGAAAATTTTCGCTTCAAAAGTATCATGAATTGTCAACTCAGTTGATTAATCATTATCTACTTGAACTTTAATATTCTCAGAACCTTTGGGATGCAAAATCAATCCACAATGATTTGATCTAAGATTTGTCCAGTTTGAATAGATCTCCACAAGCCTGTTGCAACTCTCACGTAACTTTTTACAAAATTTAGAAGCTAGAAGGACACAAAACTATTATTTGTAAATGACAAAGCAAATAAAGGTCCATTTAGGAGAATAATTCCTACACTATTTGCAATTTTCCATAGAATAATTCTGTGAAGTTATGAGATTTGTTCTCTGGAACCTTCAATGTTATTCCAACTTTCAACTGTAATTAAAAGTTTGCAATCTGCCTCATAATTAAGTGCCAATAATATATGTTTTGCAAGTGGAGGGTTTTCTTTTATCGTATAAGATCTTTTGTAGAATAAGAATTAATTAGACGATTCAAAAAGATGAAATGTAGAATCGTCTTAAAAAAAAAAAAAAACATACGAGTAAATGAAGCACAGTATACCAAGTTATCGATTAAATTAAATATATACTACTCTTACGAGTGGATATTTCTGAAAGTTATGAGTTCAACCCTAAAATTACCTAGAGGAAGATTAATAGAAGAATAACGTGGAATTAAAAATGACCAATTAAAAGTAATAAGTCGCATTTTAATTGTTCTACATGTTTAGTCAATTAAGTCAATTTTATCTTATGTTGAATTATCACAACAATAAATAAATCAGTAGATAACATAAAATTTATTGACGGGAAAAATCCTTTATAGAATTAAAAAAACTCAGGAACCAAGTCTGTAACTTCCACTATAGACAATAATAACTTACAATATGATCCATCTTGGAAAACCCACTGGACTCGCTGATCCAATTCTTGCAATTCCCAAAATCCATCAGAACTTGCTTCACTCACACATGCTTCCGATCTTCTGGAGTTGTTGAAAAAATACCTTCTTGATTATATTTGTGAAGCAAGTGTTTTGGATTATTTGATTTTGATTTTTCTTTTTTAAACTTGTGGTTGATTGTTCTTAATATGTAGAATTGTTGGTTGGTCTCCAATAAAATGTTATGAAGGTAGAAAATAATGATCAATCATCCTCGAAAACATAATGGACATTGAGTATTTATGATATGAGGTATTTAGGTAGTATAGAATGGATATAACTCTTGAAAATCACAAATTAGAATTTTCAAGCGCCGGCTAGCAACAAGCGGGCAATAATGATTCTGCTTTGGACACTCGAGCATCAATTGCGACATGCTAGCATAAATCTAATGAGTCTTTCTCCATATTCCATACTCGAATCCAAAAATTTCTAATTCATCTATACAACACCTCAAAAAATTCCTTGACTTTTACAATTCTTTTATAATAATTATTTTCTTTTATAATAATTTTTTTATTTAAAGAATTGTTAATACAACTTAAGTCGTAACAGTTTCCTTTTTAAGTTGAACAAAATTTCTAACTTTAAAATGCAGTGTACGTATTACTGTTTTTAAGTTTCTTTACGAGTCATGCTTAGGTAGAACGCCAATGCCTTTTGTCAATCCATTGCGCTAATGTCAAAATGCAATGTATATACTTTGCTTTTTTGACTACTTATCCTCATAATTTCTTCTCTTCGATAAACTATAATATCCACCCTCCTCTACTCCCTCTCCTCTCCACTCCACTCCAAAAAATTGAAATTAAAAAATAAAGAACGAAAGTAATAATATGATTTAACCAAACATATTAAATTCTCGAAATTTTAATTTTAACCATACATTTCATAATAATCACAATTTTTACTAACTTTTCAATCATACACGTCATCAAATTCTATCAAAATTTGTTAATAATGTTGGATTTTTTTAAACCCAAATTAGGTTAGAATTTTTGAAAAAATAGTTTTTCCTTCTATGTACGTGTCTTTATTGGAAAAAATATTATTTCCTTTATTCCACATTATTTTTTATCTTATTTCCATCTTTATGATATTTTTAGAGTTTGTCATACACCCTTATAAATACTAGACTCTTTTCACAATTTTGTACTACTAAAATATAGAATAATTGTGTAAGCACATTTATTGTATTTGTTTTCTCCATATTAGTCAATTGAATAAAATATTACGTTTCTTTACCAATTAATTCTCTGCCTTTTATCTTATTTTTTATTTACGATCATATAATTCATATTGTATCATATATATTACCTCGGTCTGTTTTATTTCCCAATAAGTTGTATCAGAGCTATTGGTTGTGATTTGCTCGAAGTTTTTATTATTGATGGCAACCATGAACTATGAAATTTCACTTTTAGATCGCAATACAAGATTTTTGTTACGACAAGTGAATATGCGAGTTGTACCCGCGCAAATGAATTTGGATATGCGTTGTTGATATTTGACAAAATGCCCACAACTTGGATAAGGAAGGATCGGAAGTCACTTTCACATATACATCTTTATCTCTCTAACAATATTCATCAGGACGTTTTGAAAGAGAAAACGACAGCTGCGTTATGGTTAAAATTGGAGCAATTGTACTGACTAAAAGTCTAACAAGTAAATTACATCTGAAGTAGATGTTGTATTCTCATCACATGGTAGAAAGTGGGTCTTTGGAAGATTATCTGACTGTGTTCAAGGAAATTCTCGCTGATTTGAAAATTTTAGAAGTAAAGTACAATGAAGAAGATTTGGCTCTAATTCTTTTGTGTTCGCTACCTACTTCATTTACATCATTTAGAGGCAGATCATGTATAAACGTGATGCTCTCACCATTGAAGATGCATATGATATCTTGCTTTCAAAAGAGAAGATGAAGTATCTGATTGGATCTGAGGCCAGAGACAGAGAATGCTTTGTTGTTCATGGTGATCAGATAAAGGGTAAATCGATGTCAAATTTCAATAATCGGGTTTGTTATTATTGCAAGAATAAATGACACATTAAGAAAGATTACGACAAATTGTAAAATAAAGATAATTTGACTGCAAATCGTGTAAAACAATCAAATACTTCAGAGAATACCAACATAGCCGAGAACTATTTGAGTGGTGGAGATGTTTTGATGATTTCTAAAATGGAATTTGAACTGACGAGGAGTGAATTTTGGACACAGCTTGTGCATTCCATATGTGACATAATCGAGATTTGTTTGAAACATATGAAACAGTGACGCAATGTATTGTTGTCATGGGTAAAAATGAACCTTATCGGGGTAGCTGGTACTGGTAGAATCAGATTGAAACTGGTGGATGGAACACGTTAAACACTTGATCACGTTCAACATTTTCTAGACTTGAAGAATAATATTATTTCATTGAGCACTCTTGATTCAAAATGGTACACGTTTTCTGGAATAAGTAGAGTCTTGATGGTTCGAAAGGGTGTTCATGTTGTATTGGAGGGATTGAATAGGTCCCAATTATACATCTTACAAAGTCGGGTAGACTTTGTAAAGAAAAGTCAACACAAATTTAATATCGTGGTGGAGATTTAGTTTGATACTATACATTTGAGATTTGGTTCGGGTCTCATATTGAAGAATACTATTCTGTCGAATTTGAAGGATATGGGTAATTCCGCTTTGCGATTATTACTGTGGTTCTATCGTATTCAACTACTAGGGATAGCCCAATTGGAGGTATGTACGTGGATGCTAATTCAGTTGTACATGTTTTTAGCGTTTTTTGAAGATGTTGAGACTAGCCAAGGTCTTTCTATGAAAGCATGGGGAGTTGATTCTGCTATAGGGCGTGCTTCTACACTATTTGATAGTTTCTAATTATTTGTGAATTTTATAGAACCCGATATTCAGGTTCATGTATCCATGTTGGAAATCGTGTAAGAGGAGTACTTTTATGTTGGAGAAAAATTAGTTCTTGTTAAAGAGTTCGGATTTTTTGTTGCGGTCAGATTTATTTTTCCCGATGAAGAAATATTGGAGTTTCGTTCGTTGCATCGAAATTTGTGTCAAGGTAGAAAGTGTTGGATTTTTTTTTATCTAAATTAGGTTGGAATTTTTTAGAAAATATTTTTTTCTTCTTTACATGTATTTTTATTGAAAAATATTGTTGTTTTTATTCTACTTAATTTTTGATCTTGTTTCCATCTTTGTGGTATTTCTAGGGTTTGACATCTACCCTTATAAGTACTAGACTCTTTTCACAAGTATTATATTATTGAAATATAGAATAATTGTGTAGGTATAGTTATTGTATTTGTTTTCTCCATATTAATTAATTGAATAAAATACTTCGTTCCTCTACCAATTAATTCTTTAACTTTTATCTTATTATTTGTTTGCGATCATATATTTCATAACGTGTCATATATTTTACCTCAATCCGTTTTATTTCCCAACAAATAATTATATCAAAATTTTGTCACGCATCCCCTGAATTCATTAAATGCTTAAACGTATTTCACGAATTATAAGATAGAATAATAACTTTGTAATTTATTTATTTTAGAGAGTATATGTAGTAATTTCCTCAAACATTTGAAAGTAGTGGTCAGTGGAGATTGAAATCGTTTGGGCTTGGCCCAAATGGTATAGGTACTAGGCTTTAGAAAAGTGGGTATTACATAAAATCAGTTGTTTAGTTTCAAATTTTTGAAAATCAGGTTTATACTTTATTTAATC
>CAIGRB010164534.1:31615-47574 GCA_903798255.1 Fraxinus quadrangulata
TTTTGGAATAGCGATTTTTTTGGAGAATAGGTGGTTAAAAAGTAGAAAAAAGTTGGTTTACGTATAAAATATTTTATTGTGAGAATGTATAGTTGACAATGAGTTTGAAAAAAAAAATGAATTTTGTAAAAATGGTTGTTAAACAAGGCTCTAAAGTTTAAGTGCATATGACTTTTAGAAAAAGAAGTCCATAACTCTGTTTCTTCAAATTATTTCATTGGAAAATTAGTTGTGCTTTCTCTCCCTCCATACAGAAGTTGCTGAGATTCTACTAAGGCCTGCAATTATACCTCAACCTGTTTTGTCCCTTCTGAACAGCAATCTTGGATCTTCCGATAGGCTGATATTGTGATTAATGACTTGATATTCATTAGAGTTCATTTTTATATATGTTACATAGTGGTAACTTAATTCTAATGTGTGAATGAGATATTTCTATTGATGGTGGATAAAAATGTAAAGAAACAATGGACAGTTAATTGTGCTGCAAGAGTACACAAGTTAAGGCTATTTGGTGCAATAACTCATGAAAGTACTGTTTTTCAGTGGATGTTTGTCGGATTATTTGAGCTCTGTCAAACATGTTTCCAACTACTGACACCTTTTAGTCGAATCAATTGGTGACTTCATCAATACATGTTTTTGATTCATAGAGTTTCTATTGGAGACTTGGTAGTTATTGGAAAATTATTTAAGATCTCTTTTGCATCTCTGAACTGTTTGAGAGGTACTGTTCATTAAAACAGTGTTATAAGATTAGAGTAATATCTAGAGTACAAAAATAGACACACGCTTAATGGTCATTAAAATAAATAGTAAACTATATTTTGATTAGTGTTGCAAGGTAACAAAAATTGATGTCACCTTTAATATGTATCTTTTTCATGAATTTTTTGCAAAATTGATTAAGAGCTCTGGTAGGATAATATTGGCGTGTCAAAAAGATGATGATAAGGACAGAAACTTATTGCGTCGAAATGTTCTTTGCAAGGAAGATTATTTATTTAGAGAACAAATAAAACAAGGAAAGAAGATTAACACTTGTTCTTGGTGCTGACAAATAGTCTTCAAGAATACAGAATCATGACTTTTGTAATTCTTAAGGTTCGGTGGTAGGGTTAAAATGAATAGATCATTGGATTGAATGTGTTAGGAACCATAAGAAGCCGTTCTCAACATGTGGAAAACAGTTTTAAGGTGATGATAATTGAAGAAAGAATATGGTACAATGAAACTATGAATCACACCCATAACCCCCAGTGGACTACATTTACATCATGAATTTCATTCCTTCACTTAGATAGGCTTCAAAAGCATTTAAGCCCCGTATGTTGGCCATTATTTACCAAAAACATTATTTTTGAATAGTGAATTGTTGGAAAATGTGTGGTTAAAAATTAGGGAAGAGTTTTGGGCTTACGTACATAATATTTTATTGTATGAATGCGTGGCTGAAAATGAGTATGTGGATAAAAGAGTTTTAATTTAAAGACTATCAAACATGGGCTAAATTTTTTTGTTGAACTGTGAAAGAAATTAAACTCAAACACTGAAAGAGAATAAGAGAAGCAATCACTCACCAATGTCCTGTACACCCTACAGTACTTTGGGAAAATGAAATGTCATTTAGCCCCTGTTTGGTGGCCATTTTTTTTGGAAAAACATTGTTTTGAATAGTAAATTTTTGGAGAATGTGTTGTTAAAACTTAAATAAAAATTTTGGGTTTACGTGTAGAATATTTAATTGTGTGAATGTATTGTTGAAAATGAGTATGTAAAAAAAAGAATTTTGAAAAAATGGTTGACAAACAGGGGCTTAGTCACCTGGAGGAAATTGTGAAAATTTCTTTTCTTTTTCAAAAAACAAATATGGCCCTCTGTATGATTTTTAGTCTTTTAGCTTATTTGAGCATGAAATTCACCAAGAGAGTTGCATCTTTTTACATTGAGCTTCAATGCCCTGTGTTACGAGTGAAATTTTGTTGGCTTCTCTTCTCTCCGTATTCTTAGCCTTTGGTAATTTCACTCAATTTTGCAGGACTATATCTTCAAGCTGTAACTGAGACAAAGTTAGTGGTAGACACATCAAGAGGAGAAAGACTCCGCATCAATGTAGAATCCATTTCTTGTGATTACAATTTTTTGACATTACATTGCTGAAAAATATTGTATTCTAAGCCCTTGTTTGGTAGAGATTAAAGTCTGATTTTCAGTAGATTTTGATAAAAGTTGATTAAATGTGTGGTTGAAAAGTTGTGGGTCCCATGAAATTTTTGTTTAAAATTAATTGTTGACTTTGACTTGAGATTTGAATTGGATTTTAATCCAACACACAGAAAATTTAGCAGTCTCTCCTTTTTGTTACTCTACTGTCTTTTAAGTACTATATGTGAGACCTTTCATTTTTAATTCCCTATCAGGAAAGGAGGAGGGCGGAGCACTCGTTAGCTACCAATTATTAGAACTATATACCTCCTCTATGGCAAATTTATGGCGTTGAATTTATATTTCTTTGAAATAAATCTCAGTGAAGTCGTAATTAAAATATATAGCTTGGTCTATATTTAATTTAATTAAAAAACAATTTTTGGGCTGTAAATGAAGTCAAGCCTCTCACAGAGAGCAAAAGCTCGTATCACGTGCTTAAGCTTGTAGCTTTTTTCCAGATAAATTAGATGCAGATCAATAGCTGAAGGCATCAGATAGTCTACATTCAAGTTCTACTTAGGTTTGGCTTGGTAAAAGCTTGTTCAAATATTGGCTTAAACCAAATGAGTAAAAACTTGAGTATATTTCTACGTTTAACTTGTTATATTAGTCTGAGATTGAGCAATGTAATAGCGAAACTCAAGCCAACTCATCAAAATCATTCGGTCATATTATTCATTTTTAGATTCATCTCGTTTTTCTATTGTTTGTTTGTTTCTACTAGATTGATAATGTATACTCTCCTTTTTTGACATTGCAGTTTGATGTGACTTTTCCAGCACTTCCATGCTCCATACTCAGTCTTGATGCCATGGATATAAGTGGAGAGCAGCATCTTGATGTTGTATGTACTCAAGGAGAATATGACTTTCAACTACTCTGTAGTTAGAGTTCTATATTCATCTATTGGACATTCTGTATTTATGTGAATGATTAAGCACAAACAGATGCTTGTATACACGTTATGTGTGAGTGAATATTCTGGTGAAAAGACACGAGTGTTTAAGTATAACTCTGTTCTTTTCAAACCCCCTCCAGTTTGCTTGATGTATAGATCATTTTTCTATAAAATATTGAATGTGATTCAACATATCATATAATTTTTTCCAAGTGGAAAGCTAATAGTGGATTCCCATCGTGCCGTATTGCTTTTGAGTATTCAAAGCTTAGGAGTTAGAAAATAATGCTGATGGCCAAAATATATGGATATGGCAAGGAATCATTGAATTTAAGAGACTTGTTAAAATGGTGGTTTTTTCCAGAGAGTTGCCAACTCTGTTGCTTATGGTTTTCTGGTTGTCTAAGTGACATTAATTACATTTACTCCTGCAGAGACATGACATCATTAAGAAAAGGATCGATGCTCATGGTAATGTAATAGAAACAAGGCAGGATGGTATTGGTCATCCCAAGGTAAGTTACTCGATAAACCTTGTAGCGAATATTTACGGATGCAGATTTTTTTTTCATTATTTAACGGTTACTTCTGCACAAGAGGATTTTTCATCCTGTGCTACTCAATATCTTGTTACTCAGCATCAGGAATGTTAATGTCAGTAATATGATTTCACAGAACTTTTTAGGCAACTAAAGATGTGCAAGTCATGCAAAAAAGTTGATCTTTATGTAACAAAAAATTGTCGTCTTATTCTCTTTTGCAGCTATTGTTTAAAGTTGGTTTTTATTAGATACTTATTTTATTGCTGACAGATTTGTTTCCTGTTATTTTGTAACTGCCATAGATCGAAAAGCCTTTACAAAGACATGGAGGAAGGCTTGAACACAACGAAACATATTGTGGCTCATGTTATGGTGCAGAAGCGGTATGCTTCTCTTTGGCATTTAGTGGCAAAATTTATGGATCATGATAAACGAGTAAAAGGCTATAAAATTAATAAATAAATTATTTTCATATCTTTAGCAGTTTTCCACGTGAGATGAGCCCTGTTTCTATTATAGTTTTGCATTTTGTAGTTTTCTGTGCCTGCCAATTTGACTGTTTCGCTTACTTCTCCTTCCTTCAGTTTATCTGAAGCATGCTGATATTTAGGTTTATTTTTCATTAATGTCGCGGTCGCTTATATTTCATACCACACTGCCCACTTTTATCTGCAGTCAGATGATGATTGTTGTAATTCCTGTGAAGAAGTTCGTGAAGCATATAGAAAGAAAGGCTGGGCAATGTCCAACCCAGATATGATTGACCAGGTATGCTCATGTCTTGAACTTTAGCTTATCTTGTACTAGAGCCCATAGGTACATTAGTCTCCTATTCAAGTAGCTTTGGTTAAATAACATTGAGGGTAATATTGTTATTTAGCTTTATTTTTTTATTTTTTTTTATTAAAAAAAAAAAAAAAAACTTAATTTGCTTTTGTAATAACATAACGGAGATATTAGCTTCTGTAATGAAATAGAGTAGCTTTGGTTAAATAACATTGAGGGTAATATTGTTATTTAGCATTTTTTTTTTATTAAAAAAAATAAAACTTAATTTGCTTTTGTAATAACATAACAGAGATATTAGCTTCTGTAATGAAATAGATGTACTGAGTAGTGCTCTAAATTTTTAATTGAAATAGTAAATTTGCTTTAATTGTAGGATTAAATTCATGTAGTTTTGATTTATATAACCTAAGTATTATTTTTAGTTTAGGGATTAATGAATTAAAAATCTATTTGAAAATTTTATTTTAGTTGGCCCATGAATTGACTGGATTGAGTGGTAGAAAAACTCTGGGTATAGTCTAGGCCCCGTTTCAAAACTATGCTTATATTTTATCACTTTGCAACGTTTTGGATTAAATCTCCTTTCAATCTTTACTACCTCTTTAAAAATAACAGTCTTGGTTTTTGGTCAATGTGAGATTTTCAGTTTGAATGTTCTCTCTATAGAGTCAAATATAGTGTGCATGATGAAGCAGTTAATGTATTTGTTTTACTGTAGTATAATTATTACCGAATTGATTTCTTCTATGATGTAATACATTTTTGAAATGAAGTCCTCTGGTTTTTCCTTTATCTCTATACTTGTTACTTGTGCTCTCTTCTTAGCTCCTTGACAAGTTTCCATCCTTTTATTCTTTGATTTTCCATTGCCTATGAATATCTTCAGATATTCTTCGTTCTCAGTACAACTCTGCATCAGGATAAGATGCCTATCAAAAATTATGGAAAGTTAGTCTGAGATAAATAATTCTCAGGGGCGTTGAAATTATGTACAGTAAATTCTTGTCATTTTTTCTGAACTTTACACTCTTTCTGATTTCCTCATTTTCAATGTTAAACCAGTGCAAAAGAGAAGGTTTTCTTCAACGGGTCAAAGAGGAAGAAGGTGAAGGGTGCAATATATATGGATTCTTGGACGTCAATAAGGTAGCTGGCAATTTTCATTTTGCACCTGGGAAGAGTTTCCAACAGTCGAACGTGCATGTTCACGATCTGCTAGCATTTCAGAAGGACAGTTTTAACGTAAGACTTGTCCCGATGCCTTCCTTCCTGGAGTAGCAACTAAGATATTTCTGTGGCACTTGTTATCGACAAACAAGATGCTTTCGTTATTCAGCTTGTGATGTTAGAAGTTGATTTAGCATCTGGTTTACCCAATGTGTGATTGTGCAACAGATAAGTCACAAGATCAACAGATTAGCATTCGGGGAGTACTTTCCTGGTGTAATCAATCCTTTGGATGGGTATTTTGTCTTCTCAGTTCATATAGTCATTTATCTATTGTACTTAAACAGTCCTCTTCAGATTCTTTGCCAATACATATATGAAGATATTCTGCATTCTTGGCACTTCAATTTGCAGAGTGCTGTGGTTACAACAAACACCAAATGCTATGTATCAGTATTTTATAAAGGTTAGCAGAAACGACTATACGTCAAATTTTTGTTGCTTCAATTTTCTTCTCATTTTTTCCTTGCTGATTCATAAGTGATTTTCTTATTATGGAAAGAAAGGTTCATTATGGCTTTAGGTCACCACTTCCTATAACTCACTAACATTTCTTCATCATTATTTTCCCCTTTCCCTGATTGGAAGTGCAAGTGGAATTGTTCTTCATTGATTTGCATGTATATAGGCGTGTTGAACAGTATAAGAGAAAATTTTGGCATCTTTTTGTTTCTTAGTGCTTGTTTGGATAAATTATGATGGGATTATAATGAAAATAAGTAGTGGGTCCCACGAAATGTTTGGATAATAAGTGGGTGGTAGTTTTGAATGTATGGTTAGTATTAATGTTACTTTAATGAACTTATAAATTTATCAAACAATCACCTAATATTGGCCAGGGTTGTAGAGTCCACCTTACCAAATAAAGAGAAATAGTATCTTGCAGTATTCAGGAGGAAGGTTCAAGAACTTTGGACAACTGACTGGGGATGCAGTTATGTCGCTGGAATACCTTAGCTCTCACCAAGAACAAACATGCATTTTGGGATAGTTTACTTCTGTGCACTTTTTCCCTTTTATACGGTGCTTGGAGCACGTAGGATGTGGAAACAGTGTAAGCATTCACAGAAGATATGGCCTCAAGAAGCTTTTAGAGCTTGTTTTGTACCAAAAATGTTACAAAAGTTACAGGAGTCAATGGTAGAAAATTATGGTAAAGGACAGAAATTTGGCTGTTTGGGCACTATCGTGGTGCTTAGAACATGTACCATTAATTTTTGTGATTTTGGATTGTACATTTAGCTGGGGCTAGGGTTTATATGTAGGAATGGTTGCCCATGATTGAGGATCTGAGTTCTCCTAACAACCCCATATGAGATGAACATGGACCAGATTGAAATTCCATTAAAATGGTCTGTCAAACCCAATTGGTTATTTGCAGACTTTTACTCTATACTCAACTTAAAGATGATGTATGTAAAAGTATGCTGCTGGCTACTAGATTGTTAAATCTACCCGATATGACTTAATTGGAAACTTGTGTTACCAACTCAGATAGATATGGAATAAGGCTTCATTGAGTTTAATTTTTTAGTGGTATGCTACAGATGTGGAACTGTTGTATACATCACTATTTTGAAATGAACAAAAAGCTACATATATTTAAACTAGAAAATATCTTTGAATATCTACCAAAGATGATCATTTTCTTTTGTTTGATTCCAATTGACCATCTTTATAGATGGAAGAGTCCCAATATTAAAATAAAGCTTAGTTTGTTGCTTCTTCATGTGGAAAGTTATACAGTTAAAATAGAAAAAACTGAATTTTGTAGTCCTGTGATTTCAGTGTTCATCTTTTTTCATGAATGTCTGAGTGAATCAGGATAAAGCAGGATGATTTTATATATTTCCCTTGTAAATGTTTAAATATTATTCTGGATTGCAGGTGGTACCTACTGTGTTCACTGATGTGAATGGGAATACCATTCAATCGAATCAGGTCTGATTAAGACATTAAGTCTGTATTCTCTCAATCTAGTTCAATTTTTATCTCTTGAACTTGACATGAGATCCATGAGCTACTGTCCTATTGCAGTTCTCTGTAACTGAACATGTTAGGGGATCAGAAGTGGCTCGCTTTCAATCTCTTCCAGGAGTTTTCTTCTTATATGACCTGTCACCAATAAAGGTGGGTGTGGTTAAGGGTTGAAAATTATTATGGGTCGGTTAATTAATCTGGTTTTTGTATTGTGCACAAGCATCCAGCTTCAACTTACTTTTCTTTTTTCATTTTCTTTTTGCTTACTATTAATTATAGGACACGTAAAATTCGTATACAAGCAGATTTAGCAATTGTGGTCTTCTAGGAGCAACAACGCAGCTCCTAGATATTCAGTCGCAGCATGTGTAAACTTGTGCTTAACTTTTGATGTTACAGGTGACTTTCACAGAAATGCATATATCATTCTTGCACTTCCTAACCAATGTCTGCGCCATTGTTGGAGGTAACACTCTCTCGCCCTCCCACTCTCTCAACAACGAAAGTATGATGTCAAGGTGGAAACAAGATTCACGAATAATGCCAGAAACTCCCAAGTTTTTCTATATTTTCACGTGTATGAGCCTCAATAGTTGCTTGAGCTGTTTGATGAACTGAGACTTTTTTCCTATAAATTTGCTTACTGCATCAGGTGTTTTCACTGTTTCGGGGATAATAGACTCGTTCGTTTATCATGGTCAAAAAGCTATCAAGAAGAAAATGGAGATTGGCAAGTTTAGCTAATTATTGATTCTCCTACATTGTTCTCTCTTCGTCTCAATTCTTACCCATAAGCAACATCTTTCTGGAAAGGGAACAGAAATTTGGATCAGAATGTCCTTGTAGTGTAGAGTGGTTTATGGACATATTAATGATTTTATTCCGATGTGTTTGTCGGTGAATCAACGAACCGTTATAGTTCATTTGATAGCAAGTCTTTTTAAGGATTTACGAAGATATCTGTACTTGCATACTACTGATGCCAATCCTACAAGTTGAGAGGGTCTTTTTTCACATTTCATGGCAGAAATTTTTAACTTGTAAACAAGTTGTCTTCATATTTGAATTGGAGTATTTGTCCTTGAATATCTTGTCATATATTTCTTGTTACTCTTTTCGTTCAATTGCTACCTTTATATTTGCTAGATAGCATTATTCTTATATGTATGCCCATACCTATGCCCTTTTCAATCATGCTAAATGTATATCATTTTCTATATTGTGCCACGTGATAATATACCATTGAACAATTTTAAAAAATAAACAATTTTCCCTCCAATCATATTTTCGCACCACATCAAATGTCAACAAGGATGCACACTTGTGGTGCAAAAACTGCAGATTAGATAATGAAACTCGTGGTTGAATTTCAACTTCCTTTGGTGTAGACATGTGAAGCGAGTTGTGAAGAGATTAGACCAGCTCGACAACAATTAAATTTATTTTTGATATTGTTTCTTGGCCCACGAAATAATTTTCATTTCTCATTTTTCTTTTTGTTTTATGTAGCTTGTCAAGTCCTGAACGGAAGACTAAAAGAAAGATGAATTAAACGTTACGGGACCGGCCAAGCACTAAGCCAACGGGATAAGATTCCAATTCTAAGTAATGGCATTAGACTATTTCAACTATGTTAATTATTTGTCTCAAGTGGAATTTCAAGTACAAAGAATTTACTTTTAAGCTTCCATATTTGCTAGATGAATATCAACTTTCTCGAACCAGTTCAATCCAATTCCCAAAAATAACAATTCACAAACTTTCGAGGTACTTTCTTTTCTATGTAAAGAAAGAAGCAAAACATACTCGTAGAAATTATCTTTTGTTCCTTACGTTTGGGAGTCAATTTTACATTATGTTTGATACTCATTTTTTTAAAATATATTTCTTTTATTTTTAACCACACATTTTTTAATAAAATAATATTACACGCAAATTCAAAAAAAATCTTATTTTTTAACCACATATTTTTCATCCAAACACTATTTAAAATACACTATGGGAGAATAATGTGGCTGTGTTAATCTAAACTTCTCATCTTTGTTTTGTAAATTCTCTAGCCTCCTAGTCGAGGCATGGGGTGGGGATTCATTTGAACCATTGCTCAAGCTAAGGTGAAACTTTGACACTAACCCATACCTTGTTTAGTCATAGGAAAAATATGTTTTTAATAATTTACGCTGATTTTGGGAAAAGGGCAAAAAGAAAAAAAAAAAGAAATAATAAGAAGATTCTAGTGGTGACACTTCAAAGATAATTTAGTTGAAGTCAAAAAAAGGCACATGGATGTCATATTCATAGTGAGCTGTTGAACCTAATTAATAAATGCATACGCGTGGCTTGAAAGTCATGTTAGTGAGAGAAATCAAGACACGATAATGTTGTAGGGGATTATCGGCTCGCCCACGAACAATTCAAATATCTAAAACCTCGTGCAATTCGTTTCTCGAATCTACGAATTGATTCATGAGCCGATTTATCATCGAAAAGAACACGAGCCACGTTTTGAAAAACAAGCCAATTCACAAGCCACTCATCCCATATAAAAGTGTGACAAATAGAATTGCATGATAAGTTGAGCCGAACTTAAAAATACACGAACCATGAGTGGGTTGGGAGCGGGCTCAGCCCACCCCCACCAAGGACGAGTTGAGCCGGTTCACTCATGGCTCGTCTTGTATGTGAACGCGAGCTGGATGGCACGCTCGGTTGAATCGAGCTCATCCCTAAGATAAAGATGGCCTATTAATCCTCAGCACACGTGTCCAAATTTCATTCAGTATAATTTTCAAAGGCTGTTGGGAGTAGGCGATTAATTCGTCACTAGAAGATTTCATTTATCTTTTGCTGCAAAATCATTTAAAATAACGCTATTACCTTCCATATTTAACAGTCCTAAGGTAAATTAGAAATCTGTTTAGAAAACAGAATCCTGCTAAGTATAATCTTTAACATATTTAGCCCATGTTTGGCGTGAATTAAAACCAAACATATTTTTAGTAAATTGTAATAAATATTTGATGAAATATATGATTGAAAAAATATCAATCCAATAAAATACGATGTTAAAATTAATTATTGGCATTGTTTTTAACTGATTTAATCCATAGAACAGAGTAAAAAGTTAATTTTCTTAGTGCAGATTAAAAGTTAATTCCGTTAAATTTTTGATTTATAAGGAACTGACTGGTTGTGAATCTTATAATTTTTGTACGTGTGTGTGTGTGACAAAATCTAAGTACTATCGAGTCGATATTAATAAAACCCATGAAGAAGAATAAATGACTAATAGAATTAATAGAGACAAAGCTTACATGACAACATAGGAAAATGCATAAATTTCAGTTTCTTAAGCCAGCAATGTAAAAAAACCAGCTGACCAAACTGTGACTCGAAACTACTAATAATAATAAAGAGGCTCAGCTCTGCAATTGCCAAAAACTTAACTGCTGGAGCTGAAAACCCTACTACTACACAACAATTACATAGACATTGCTACACATGATTGAAGACCCTAATAGAAGGAATTATAAAGCAGACCAATCAATTTCATATGATGGATATTTCTCCAATGAATTCATGTCCCATGGCGAATCCTGCTCTGTGAAATCCAGGAGGGAAAGATCCGAGATGGGTGATGACCCACCCGACCCGTCACTTTCAGATGTGGGTTCAACAACATTCTTGCTGGGACTTTCCTCCGCCGGAGCCGGGCCGGCAGCCGATTTTTTGGATCTTCCTTTGGATTTATTGGAGTCGATGCTCTTGCCCTCCGCCAGGGTTTGGCAAATGGCCTGCAATTTGGCGTCAACGCTGGCATGGAGTGGCTTGTACTCCCCGAACTCGCCACCGATGTGGGATCCATTATGGCGGAGGTGAGGGAAGTTCAGCCTAGCAAAGTCTCCACGCAGCTTGTACGCCGCCTTGTCGTAGGCCAGCGCCGCCTCCTCTGCCGTGTCAAAGGTACCGAGCCAAAGCCGGGTTCTGTTCTTCGGCAGACGGATCTCGGCAACCCACTTACCCCAGTGGCGCTGCCTCACTCCCCTGTAAAGCTTGGTGGGTTTTGGAGGAGAGCCCACTTTTTTCATCTGAACGGGCTTTGTGCCCAGGAAGCTCATGTTATGGGCCTGACTGTGAAACGAATCTGAGACCATTTGTTGCTGATTTTGGAGATTGATCCGAGCTTGGATTTCTTGGATCTGTGTTTGGGTAAGGTGATTGAGCCCAATTGAACACGGCTGTTGATCCAATCCAAACACAAAATTCTCACCAGCCAAGTTCAAGTTGGGCTGGAAATTTGACTCTGCTGGGTAATAGCAAGAATTGTAGGGATAAGAACTGGAGGTAGAAGGAGAAGAAGAAAGAGAATTAGAAGGGAGGTTGGAAGGAGGAGGAATAGGAGTGGAGGAAGCACTTTTCATAAAAGGTACAAGTGCTTCCATTAATTCACCACCCCTAAAGGGATCTACAACTGAGTTGCTGNAGGTACAAGTGCTTCCATTAATTCACCACCCCTAAAGGGATCTACAACTGAGTTGCTGCTGCTACTCCAAAATTCCATTGCAGCTGCCATGCTAAACCTGAAAAATAAGTTCTAACAAAGGAAATTTACCTGTTTCTTAATAAAATCAAAGAACAGGTGGTGAAAAAAAATTAACAAAAAGTGAATTAGAGGATGAAAAGAGGTTTACAAATAAACAACCTCTTAGATCCTGTGATTGGCTAATTAAAAAAGCAGCCAAGAAATTAAAAATAAAAATAAAATACAGATCTCGATCCGAAAACACCTGGCTTTCTGAAAATCCTGCTCTTAAGTTTGCTTTTTGTTCATGAAAATCAGTAAAACAAACCAGAAAGAAAACTTGAAAGACAGATTGTTTGCAGAAAGGGATCAAAGAAGCGGGGTTAATCAGAGGGGGGGAAGAAGAAAGAAAACTTTTGTTGAAATCAAATTAAAGTACTCTCAGAAATCTTGATTTTAGTATGTGCAAAGTGTGTGCTGGGTGAGAAGAAAACCTCACTTTTTCCACTTTTTTTTTTTGTGTGATGTTCATCACTTCACCTGCTCCTTATATAGTGGTTCCAGCCCAGTACTCTCCCTCGTAAAACACGATTTACATTCATAACCCACCTTGTAATTCACGACTTTCTTACTCTCTCTTCTGGCGTCAGCATTTAACCAATGAGAATAAGAATAGTGACTTTACCGGCACATCACGCCGAATAATTCCTTTGTACGTTTGTTGACTGTTTAGCGTTCACACACGGTTGTCTCTTACACATTTATTTATTTTACGGTAATTATCTTATATTCTATGTATTATCTTTAGACTTTTATTTGTACATAACATATATATATATATATATAATGAATTACGTAATATAAAATAAAAAATTGGATAAAAAGTCAATCGTGTTTTAAATTGATAAATAATATAATATTATTTGACATTATATAAATCTTAATGTACATAGTAAGATTCTATCTTTTATTTATTATATTGAAGGGTTCAAGTCTAAGGGTATATTTGGATCGGATTAAAATCTAATTTTAATTTAATTCAAAGTCAAATAATCAATATTAATCACATTTTTCATGGGTCTCACATTTTTTCAACCACGTATTTCAAAATATTTTTTATCACAATCCACTAAAATTTTAATTTTAATACACATCAAATATCCTATAAATTTGATAATCGATATGTGATTTAATTAAAAAAAAAAAAAACTATTTGTTAGGCTAAAACGCTAATTTTCAACCTATTGTACTATTCATTTCAACCCCTCTTTGACATCCAATGAAATGAATTTTTTGGGAAAACAAATTTTGAATAATGATTTTTTTAAAAAAAATGTATGGTTAAAAAATTCAAAAAAAAAAAATAGATCTATATGCAAAATATTTTATTTTCAATCACACATTTCAAAAATATGTAAATATATATTTTGCAAATAAATCCAAAAAATTTCTCTACTTTTCATCACATATTTTTTCAAAAAACCACTATTCAAACTTTTTTTTTTTTTTTTTTAAAGTACTGACCATTAAACAGGACTTAGAAGTACATAAATGCATGTGATTTCATTTCTTTAGCCGTATGCCACGTGACTTGAGCAACAATATATGAAAATGCCAAAGCAAGTTGGCTCTGATCACGTGTATTTTTCTATTTCCAACCACCATTTTGTTTTTCTTTTCTATTTTCGTACTATTAAAAATCAATAATTGTATAGAAAAAAATTAAAAATTTAAATTATACTAAGTCACGTGACAATGCAGCGCCAGCAAGGCCAACTTCTTGTGAACGACCAATGTATTTGTTAACTTATTTGTTATTGGTGACATGATTAAGAGTATAATACAATATCTAAAGCCGCAGTGTGATGTATATGCATCATATAAGAACAATATTTCGAGTACGATTGAAGTTTATAACGAGAGATCAACCACAAAAGTTGATATTTTTATTCGAGTCAAATGTAGAATATGATATCTTAAGTTCTGTCATCAACATAATGAGAAGAAATAATTGGGATTGATTGAGATTTAAAATAGAGATTAAGCACGTCATGCTAGTAATCTAGACGTGAATGGAACCCTCCGGATGATAAGTGACATTTATAATTTTTTTTTAAGTAAATTTTGAGTTATTGTGCGGGATAAGACATTTATTTTATGGCTTCTTCAAAAATTTGGGTTGAAAAGTTGTTGATTTTACGAAATGTGTGATTAAAATTAATTATTAACTTTGAGTTGAGATTTTAATTGAATTTTAATCCAAATCAAACCCGAGCCAAATGTATTGAAAGATTTAAAGCACTTAATTTCTCAACAATTATAACAAGTTAGACTATGTTTGGTTCACATTATTTTTCATGGAAAATGGAAAAAAAGTTCCAACTTCCACTTTTTTAGTGTTAGATAGCCTTTTTTTTTTCTAGGCAATCTGTTTTCCCCCTTTTTACCCTCACGTGCCACTTTCTTGGAAAAATGGGAAAACCAATTACCACCATTGGTGGTAGTCCAGGTTTTTTTTTCGTCTTTTTTGTTTTTTTGGCAATTGGAAAAAATTCTATCAACAATGGTTAAAAAAAAAAATCTCTTTAACGAACAATTTCTATGCAAAACAAAGCCAAACGAATGGTATTTGGTAGGATAAATTTTTTAAAATTATTATTATTTTGGCAATTAGAACAAATTCTAGATCCAATTGTAGAAAAAATTATCACTTTCATGGACAATTAATTACAATATCCAGTAAAATAATTTTTAGGCAATTCAATTATCTAAAATTCATTTTCTCTCTACCCAATTTTTCACATTTACAATCAAACGAATCAATTTTTCACATTTACAATCAAACGAATCATTAGTTCTCAACTTGCATATATCACTTTATTTAACGCACCGTCTATAAAAAATCGGATTGAAATGCATAATTGGGGACAAGAAAAATGATCAAACATCACATCCAAAACCTACCGACCCAAAAGCCCATTTGCAGCCTATACCCTTTAACAATGCCCCAAATGCCTCAAAATCAATGAAAGAAGAAAATATGCCTAAGGATTAAAATAAAAATTTTAGTAAATTTTAATAAAATTGGTGAAATATGTTGTTAAAAATTATCGATCTTATAAAATATATAATTAAAATTAATTATTGACTTTAATTTAAATTGAAATTGAAATTTTAGCTTCTACCAAACAGGTGCTAAAATTAAAATAGGAAGGAAAATAAATTCCAAGCTTTAAAAGAATTATAAAATCCAAGTCAAACGTAAACCCTACCACCATTATTGGAGCCCCGTATACGGTAAGTGATTAGGCAACCCAATGAGAATTAGTTTTCTAAGGAGTTCTACGAAATATATTAATAAAAATAAGTAATAATTATGAATATGTAATTGAAATTAATATTTGACTGAATTATAGGTCATTTAAAAATTTATTTAGCGATGAAGGCTAATTAAAGTAGTATGAAATAAAGAAATTCATTGCAATTAAGCATTCATTAACAACTCTAGGTAAAAATTAAATCCCTATGCATGACTTTGTTTGGTCCCCAATCTAAAAATTTTAATTGTTCTCACTTAGGCGAGGCGCGGCATTTTTTTTGGTGACCCAAGCGTAGGTCGACCTTTTAAAATAGTACTGTGCATCATTTGTACACGTAACATTCTCTTAGTCTCCATTTGACAAATTTATAAATGATTTATAAAGATTAATAGTAAGAAGAATAATACGAGCCCTACAAAATATTTGAATAATAATAAATAGTATTTATGAATATGTAATTGAAATTAATATTT
>CAIGRB010164545.1:813-32979 GCA_903798255.1 Fraxinus quadrangulata
AAAAAAAAAAAAAAAATAGGGGAAATTACATTGTTTAAAGAAATTGCAGATTTCTAATAGGGGAAACAAAAAAAAAAAAAAAAAACTTCAAGTAAAAATTACAGAGACTTCCCCTTTATTTATATATCTAAAAATTTCTAGAACTTCCTTTTGAGGTTTACTTTTGTAACACATTCCGATCAGCAAAAAGTAAATATTTATTTTCCATTTCATGAAATTATTATTTTATTATATTCTAATTAGTTTTTTTTTCTTTCTTCTTATTTATTAAGATATATTTTTTGTACTTATAATTTAGATGAGATCATTTAGTTAAAAATTACAATTACAAATATCATTAAAAAATTTATAAAATGTGATTTTTTTGAAACATGATTGACAAATAATTAATAAGCAAGTTAAATAAATGTTTTAGAATAATTGAATGAAGCTAATTGAAAATTCTAAATATTTTATATTGCTAGATTTACTAGAATTTTATTTTATTTTTTTTAATTTTGTGTATTCGTGGCATTTATACTAAATTTATATTATAAAATTAAAGTAATATTATAGTTAAATGGCATCAAAAGTTTCTAGTTTAGACTTTTTAAATTCATTTTTTGTAGTTTATTAACTTGTTTTCAAATGAGAAATCAAAAGTCACAAAAATATAATTAAGATAAAATCTCTCTACATAAAAAGATAAAAATAAAAAATGTAATCTTTTAAAAAAAAATTCAAATAAAGAGTAAGAAAAAAAATTTGTGAAACAAATAATTCTCGAGAGGGGTTTATGGAATTTTTCTTTATGTTTTTTTTTTCTTTATTAATAGAACACTCTTGTTAAAAACACACTAATTAAAGTGGTTTGACCAAAAAAAAAACACTACCAAATTATTAAATTGGAGATTTTATTGCTCATCTATCAATTTTTTCCTGGCTCCCTCGATATCTACTTCTCTTATGTCTTTCTTCCTACAACTACTTCTTGATTTTATGTATTCCCATTTTTTTTTTCTCTTACCTGCTGGCCTGCTACTTTTAGGAACACACTAAACGGTGATAATCTGCGATGTTTTTAAGCATGTAACTTCTCCTATAATATCAGCTTTATCTATGTGTTATTATCAACAAAATCAAATAGTGTCATCAGACATGCAATATGCATACATAATAGTAGAGTTGCCCATAGATTATTTTTCCTCTCTTCCTCTCTGTCTCTCTCTAGTTTTTCACACCTCGACCGCAGGAAAGGTTACGGTAAGATCTTAATAATTTTACCGTCTAATCCTATTAATTGATACTGCACACCTAACATGATAAAATAATTTTAATTTCTTACTGTTCTTTTTGTTGGAGGTTAGGTCATACCCCTTCCTAAGTACCGTTCAATTTTGTCATTAATAAAAAATGCCAAATCTACTGGTTACTTCAAAATTTTTTTTTTTTTTTTTGAGTTTTTACTTAAATCTAACATGAGCATAATTTAATTGAGTGAGGCAAACGTAGACTCAACACTACTTTGTTTAATAACTGGTATTGAATTTGAGTGAGGCAATTACAATTAAACACATAACTTGTCCATGTCACTTTTTGATTGGCTTACACAAAATCCCAAAACACATAACTTTTCCATGTCACTTTTTGATTGGCTTACACAAAATCCCAAAGATTACATGACTGTTCATAGGTTTTTCTATATATCAACCTAATCTAATACAAATATCTAACAATTTTTACTTTCTTCTCTATGAAATAATTCTCAAATAACTCTCAGATGTTCACACACAAGTGAAGAACATCAACTTTTACTGTAAGTCACTCGAGAAAGCAGAATTATCACTTCTGAAAAACCCAAATTTAGGCTAGAGGGTAGTCAAAATAGGGTCCAATCAGCTTGGTGAAAATGATTTATGGTCGTGTTTGGACCACCACTAATATAACTCTTATAACATATTGAGAATGAAAGTGAATATATATATCTTACATAGCATTGGTATATATTGTTAAAACCTAGCTACACATATAGCTTTGCACATCATAGCCTCATATTTCCAAATATATACACCGTTGAGATGGAAGAAAAATTTAACTATGGAACTACATTTTGCTAAGTGAAAGGTCAACCTTTGCATTGTGAAAATATCACTTTAGGTTACTTCTGTACTTAATTAGCATTGGTATATCCCACTGTTAATTGGAATACTAGTATTTACACTTGGACCAGGAAAATATTGAGATTTTGTTTGATATGTTATATTAGATGGTGAATCAAATTAATAGAGAAAAGTTAGTACATTGCTGTTAATAAGTTAAACAAAAACTTTCCCAACTCTAATACCTTTTTCATCTTTTTATGGTAATTTACTTATCTAATTGGCTTTTCAGTTTTCACATTATAAATATAAAGATATGGAAGTTTATAACAGAGTTTTTGTAATCTTTTATTACAGCATGGAAAAGATTCTGGAACAATATGAAATTTATTCATATGCAGAAAAGAAGCACACAACAACTAATGTTGAATCACCTGTAAGTGGAAATAGAATTTTCATACCAACATATTTCTTGTCTATTCACTGTCTGAAATTAATAATTACTTTGATTTTTTTCTTAGGTAACTTTGAATCTGGAATATGCAAAGCTTAAGGCTAGACTGGAGGTTTTGCAGAGAAACCAAAGGTGCAAATTTTCGCGATCGCATGTTTGGCTGAGCATGAAAATAAGTTCAAAATACGTTAATTTTTTCTTTCCAATCAGGCATGGATAGATTACTATTTTTATTAGTTTTAAGTAAATAAAGTTGGTTTTATATATAATTAAGCAACTTATTTCTAATATTGGTGAAATAAAATATATTTACTTAGTTATAAGTAAAACGGTCACTTAGTAAACTTTTTAAGCTTAAAAACATATGTAGCTAGTCTTTTAATGAATAATATTCTAAAAGCGAAAGTTGTTGGATGGATGATTAATTTATGTATTTATATTTTTATCTTCTCACGTCCTCTAGTTCAATGCAGTGAGTAGTGTTAATAAAGAAAATTGACGCTTTAATTTATAAATCATATAAACCATAAAAAATCCTAATTATTGAGAAGAGGTTAGTTTGAAGTTACAATTCATAATGAAAAATGTCACCATCTAAAATATTACACATTAAATTAGCCACTTGGTTTAGTTACATTTTAGAATTCGATCATCTATTAAAAACTTGTCGAAACAAATGCAAAGAACTATAATCTATCTAGACAAAGTTATTAATTTCTATTCTCTAGAGCATATTACCCACATCATGTCTTCTATTATGTGATTGATGTTCTCTCAAGTACCATATTCTTCTAGTACACCCAAAATTTTATTGTGTCAAATATTGTCATATTTAACTTATTACCTTAATTAAGATCAATGACTACAGATTTTTATGCAATAATCTATCAGATTTTAAAAAATAATAATAATATTCTTCATCATAGTTTGCATTTATGAAAATTAATAAGTACAATAGTTTGACATTAGGCACAGAGTTAGAAAGTTCACTAAGATTTCAATCATCATCCACAATTCTAATATTTTACCATGATAAACTTAATTTCATGATGTGAAGTTTTATAAGTTTTAGATGAGAATTCTATCAACCGCAGAACTTCCACTCAATTGGTGGTTTAAATAGTTCTATATGAGATTTTCATTGAATCTTTCAAGCACCAAACTACCACTTAATCAATAATCAATAAGTCTAAATAAGAATCTTGCTCATTCTACAGGTCTTAGCATTTATATGATCAATAAATTAACATATGTCATTTAATTAATAAAGCAATCTAATAATATGCGATAAACATGTATATTTATCCAAATATGATATGTCACATGATATCATAAATTAATTTTCTCTAAAAATAGTTCCAAACATAAATCCAAGTATAAAATTCATATCACTTAAGTTGTATTATATGTGTTCTCAGCCTCACGATAATCTGTGTTACAACATAGTCCTAAAAAATGGGATGGGACATCAAAATGCTCACATGATGCTTATCACTAAAAATATATTCCAAAGTATAGGGTCAAGCAATCCTTATAGACGCTTCATGTGTAATATTAAGTTATTTTTTAGATTCATTTCATAATTTTGATAAGCACTTAGCTTCTCAACATATTCTGTACTCAATAGTGTTTTAATTTTTTTCTTAGAATGCTAAAAATGTGCATGAAAGTATCCACATTAGACTAAGCACGAAAAATGGATATGTATCGTAATAAATCACATAATCGCATCAAGAACAACACCACTCAAATATGTGGAAAATTTTATTATTTAAATCAGATAAAATTTGACATTAAAATCATATTTTACGACTTAATATACAATTTTAATATTTTTTGAAAAAGGGTCGAGTCTAAAATATGTCCAAAATATTTCTTAATATATAAGACTCCACAATCAATATATTGAAGCATCTAGAAAACTCCACTAGGCAACAAACCTCTAACATTGTGTTTGACACCCATCTTGGAGAAAAAATAAATTTTCGAATAGTGATTAATGGGAGAATGTATAGTTAAAAAGTAAGGATGATTTTTGGATTAATGCGTAATATTATTTTATTACTAGAATGTGTGGTTGAAATGAAGAAAGAGAAAAAATGGGAAAGAGAATAAGAAGAAAATGGGTGACAAACAGAGGTTAAATTACTATCTCAATTTTATAAAAAAAATTAGAATTTAATCGAGTCTTTTATAAATGTATTTTGATCATTGAATACAAATTGTTATATATATATATATATATATACTTATCAACATATTATGATAATACTAAATAATCATCCATAATTATCCATTTGATGATTATTTGCACAAAACAGCCTCGTTAGAAATCTTGGAATACGAGTCAAACTTTGTATCTTGTAATTTCATTATTTTCATTTCTTTTCTTAAAAAAACCCACTTGAACATATATGAATTACATTTTCAGGTGTTTAAACTATATTTTCAAATACTTTCATTTTTCTAAGGAATTCAACTGTGATTGTATAGTTTCTTTCTATTTTGACCAATCACTCTATGTTGACAGTCTTTAACAAAGTGTGGTTTAGAATCTCCATTTTGCATAATAATTTCAAGAGTCGCGATAAATGTGAAAATATTGTTTATAACAATATTATTTCATTCTCATAATTTATGAGATAACAAATAATTCATTCGAATCTTATTATTTTTGAACACTTGCGGTTCTGCAAGAACCATATTTTCAATATTTGATTGATCATTTTTTGTAATTTTACATTTTTCTAAGTTTTTTTTATTGGTATTTCTCTTTTATTTTTCCTTTTCGAGATACAAATTTTTTTTGAACAAACGCTTCTAGCGTATTTGAGATTCATATGCTACCGCATATTTTTCTACAAGATATCAATTTTTGTTGAAATATTTTCAGTTGGTATATATAATTTTGTCACTTTTCTTGTGTCAACAAATATATCAAATAATTGATTTAATTTTTTTCAACATTTTGCTCACATTGATTGCTATTGGGATCAAAGTGAGATAGAGTTGTATCATTCTAATAAGTTTTACCTTATTTTTCAGAAGATAGTTTTGCATCTCCCAAAGTTGGGAAAGTATTTCATCAAAATGACAATATGCAAAACATGTAGTAAACAAATCACTCATTAAATGTTCAAGATACTTAATAATAGATGATAAATTAAAATCAACATAAATTTCAAGTATTTGTTAGGTACCCATTTTAGTACGTTATGGGGGTAAAATAGGGGCTTGAACAACACAATCGAAAATCCATAAGTGAGAATATTAGATTCATAGTCAAATGCAAGTTACAAAGATAAATATTGATGATTGATAATTGATCTTATATTAACCAATAATACATATAATATGGCATGACCTCAAACAGAAGCTATGAGTTTTGTTTTCATAAGTAATAGTTTAGCAATAGGTTGTAGAGGTTTAATAAACGACTCAACTATATCATCTTATGTATGGACGTGTATGGACATGTGCAACTGAATGTACAATAACAATCCCAATTGACATAAAAAATCATCGAATACTTGTGATATAAATTCACCAGCATTATAAAGATGAATTATTTTAATTGAGTAATCGAAAAATTGAGCTTGTAATTTTATGATTTAGACAAATAGTCCAGTAAAAACTATATTCCTTGTCGAAAGTGAGCAAACATATTATTATCTAGTAGAATAAATTAATATCACAAAATAATGAAATGGTTCACATGATTGGTGTATTGGACTACATGTATCTCCATGAATTCTTTTAAAGAAAGTCGGACATTCAACATTAACTTTTATAATTAAAGGTCTAATAACTAACTTGTCTTGCAAACAAATGGATAATTATTAGATAAAAGAATGTTTTGGTTCTTTAGAGAGTATTCATGTGAGTTATTTATTATTTAATGCATAATTACAACTCCGGATGTCCAAGTTGATCGTGCCAAAATATAAAACATTTTAAGTCAACAAACTTTGAGTTTGCAATAATTTTCGATTCAATCATTTTTATGAATATATATTCCATGCCGGAGGGGAGTATCGGGAGTTTCTCTTTTATATGTTTCTGGTCAGATACAAAAAAAGTTGTACAAAGATATTCTATGTGTTTTTTTTTTGTTTTTTTGCATAGTTTCAATGTGATATACATTACACTGAATATCTTCAAAATATATCAAACTTCTTGTGGATTTGTTGGATAAAGTGCATCGTCAAATATAATCTTCTGAATCTTTCAACGATATTTGATGCATCTTTCAAAGCCTTCAACGATATTCAATGCACCTAATATCGTATTAACATTATTTTTTGTTAATGTTAAGTTCAAAAAATACTTTTTATATTGAAAAGTAGTATGCGTAGTTACATTATTAACTAAATATGTATCTTGACAATTCATCCTGAATTTATAAACACGACAAAATAAAAATTTTGATTTTGAAAACTAGTTTTATAATCAAAATGAGTTTAGCAATACATTAATCTACTAGAAATAGTTTAATAATGTAATGTCTCAAAATTTCAAGAAAACAAGAAAAACATATTTCAGACTAACTTTTAAATCAAAATAAACACTCACGATACTACTACTATAGGAAAACATTCGTAGCATAAAAGATGGAATTCTTTTTTCTACATATTTTCATTAGTGATTTTTTCTCCACATAAAGTAAATTTTGAACATATTCTGAAAAGTTTAAAATTGTACTTACTAACAATTTTAAATATTTTGAAATGAAGATACATCCATTCATAATGGGCTTTGAGGACTACAGTTCTCTAGTGGTCAAATCTTTCAGTTAATTTTTTCAAAGAACATGTAGATCATTCACAGTGAGTTATTTGATTTTCAGTCTATTATGAATATGGTGATAAAGGAAGATAAGTGTTTTTGCACGGGATTCTTGGTTTTCTTCTTTTATTGTTTCTTACAAACCATTTGAGATAAGTTAAGCCTTAGCATTGAGAATTATAAATTTTGTCAGATATATTGAGTGCAACAAACTCAAATTTTGTGATTTTTTCATTTGAATAACTACACAATAAAACAAAAGAAGATACAATTAATTTTGAAAAATATGATAAAACATTATATAATCACATAATAACTAATCAAGTAGTCAATATTAACATGACATGATATGTTTTCCTTCGAAAATGAAAACTAATTCAAAATGATATATTATTTGAAATATGTGCTTTTTGAGAGCACATTTTATTTTATTATTACTTTTTCAAAAGCAACATGTCCATATTGTTTTGGAATATTGAAAATTATAATTCATACTTTTCTGAAGCAAGCTAATAGTCTTTGGGAATAGTAATTATAATGTTGTATTACTTCAATAGCAACAACAAACTATTTGTAATAGATCTACGAGTAATATTGTTTTGAAATATAATGTTGTTCTACTTAGGAGCAACAATATGATACATTTTCGATTTAAAGTTTGCAAAAATATAACCAAAATAGTTAATCAAGTCAAAGACAAGAAGAGTAATCATCATAAACATAAATATTTTACAAACACAAAGAAAAAAAGTAGAGTAAAGAATAAGAGAATTTATTTTATTTCATTATTGATTAAACGTAATCGACACATAGTAAATAGGACAAAGCATTAGTAAGCCTTTGTTTGAGTTCCATTATTTTAAAAAAATTGATTTTGGAATAGTGTTTTTTGGAAAATGTGTGATGAAAAAGTAAGGATGATTTTTGAATTTATATGTAATATTATTTTATTAATAGAATATGTGATTGATAAAATGAGAAGGAAAAATGAATTAAAATTTAATAGGACCAAACATTGACTAAATAAATTTTTTTAAAAAAACTTCATCATTATGCATATAGTAAAAAAGTAATCATTATCCATATAATAAAAAAGTAATCATTATGCATATAATAAAGTAATCATTATGCATGAATTGACTAAATTCACAAGTTGATTACGGCTTGCGGCAGTGGAAAAATATATTCTGCAAAAATTTGGTTCACTGTGTTTGAAATAACAACACAATGGACAGAGTGAGGGAAAAATTCACAGTTCATCTTATTCAAATTATTTATTTATTTTTTCAGAATTTACCAAATTCGACCTCAATTTCATAACCTTATAACTTCTTCATTCAAATTTCGAGTTTTTTATGTGGTTGGATAGCTCATAGAAATAACTTTTAACCATATCAATATTACTTCACGAAAATCAATGAAAGTAAGAAGTATTTTTTTAAAGTTTTTGATCAATTTTCTCCCAAATGAAAAAATGAAAAATTGATAAAATTTTGTTATTAATATATAATATCAAAAACCACATAAGGTTGCATAATTTAACATACAAGATCCATAACAAATTGAATCGTATAAATGCATATTTTAACATGAAATAGAACAAAGAGTATAACCTTAAAGCTTTGATAAAAGAATTTTGCAACATACTTGAGAATAAGTTCGGTTCAAGAATTCTCACTTGAAAATGATGAATTTCCAAAATTTTCATGGTCGAATTACCTATCTGTTCTATGTCCAAAATTCTTCATTTTGTTGCACTCGTATGGCTCCAATTTTAATCATAGTGAAAGGAAATTATTATCCACAATCTAAGTGCCAAGAATTATGAGTTTTTACTCTAAAAGTATGGTTCTAGGGCTTTTCCAGTTTTGATGTTATTTTCCAATTTTCCCCATTTTATGCCATCTTTTTTCTTTCCCAAAATTGGAAAACCAGTTTTGGAAGTTGTGAGGAGTTGATTGAGGTTGAGGGAAGTTGAGAGTTTGAATTTTAACTTCAAAACATTCCCTCAAGTCCACTTTAATGTTTTGCTGATCACCTCACACGAACGATTTCCGACCCAATTTTTTTCCAACTCTAGCAATAAATAAATCATTTTATCTAAAAACTTAAATTATTATAGTGTGAAGTGTGAACCCCTAATCTTTATAACTTATTATTTTAAATTAAGTAATTATTAGTGCAAGTAGAAGTCATAGGTTCAATTTCTACAGTAAGATGCTTGTGAAAATTGTGACATGACATGTTGAACACAATTTAATTAGATAATTCGGTCTTTTTTCTGATAGATTAAACGTTTGGATGATGTTCCTATAAATTTAAACAACCATTTTGATGGTTATTTTATAATCCCCCCAAAAAATGTAAATACAAAAACTTGTGCCTCTAGTCGAAGAAATAAATAAAGATAAAACTAACTAGCTGCAGTCAAAACTTACATGTTGCTTGATATACAACAAGGTCATGAATGAAGTGCCAAAATCTTTTCTTCCTTTAACCTTTGCAGGCAATATATGGGAGAGGACTTGGATTCTCTGAGCTTGAAACAACTGCAAAATTTGGAACACCAGATTGATGTTTCACTTAAACACATTCGATCTCGCAAGGTAAAAGTTGTTATTTATTAGCCAAAAACATTAACTATAATAGAATTTTTCTGTGAAATAATGAAATCATCTCGACTCTCCATTCTGCAGAATCAACTCATGCACGAGTCTGTTTCTGAGCATCAGAAAAAGGTAAGAACTTTAATCTTCCATTTTATTGAGCATACACATCATATTTACGTTGTTTCTCCGAAGAAATCCTAGAACAACAAAAGAAATTTTAAACAAGAATTCTAAGGATGATCCATGGTTAAAAGCTTGATCAATACCTGGTTATAATCCTCTTGCATCTTTTGCTGAAGGATACAAATTTCATCGTGAAGTAATAGATTTATGAAATATAGTGGCAAAACTTTCAAAATAACCATTTTGTTAGAGAATGTGAAAAATGACCTGTTTTTTATTTAAGAGTGGTTATATTGTCACTACAATTTTATTTATTACACTTCATTTTAATTGTAGTTAAAATCCTCAATCTTTTGTCGTTGTAGCAATTACTTCCTTATTTTTTTTGTCGAATTCTTATCTTCAACCTTTCATTAATTAGATCACCTCGTCCTTGATAATAATTTATGCTAAAATATTTTGTTTCCACTCTGAAATGAGAGAAAAATATTTTTTCTTACTTTCTTATTTATTTATTTTTTAAAATGCGATGAAAAAATAAGTTACACATTATTTCGATGGACTTTTTGGACATTATCAAACACAAAATGTGTTAACCAATGAAAAGTTTTAGTATAAGAATGCCATGAAAAATCATATTAGGAACATATATGCTATAATGATTAAAAATTGTAATGTTAATATGATTACCCTTTGTTTAGAAAGCATCGTATGTTGGTCAAATGTTTAATTTAAGCTTATAAGAGCATCTTCAAAATGCCCTTTAAAAGTGAAATACTCATTATTTTAAAGAGTAAGTCTTAAAATCATATTCCAAAAGACTTTTCAAATCAACGTTTTAAAATAAATAAGGGATTTTACTCTATAATTAAATACATTCAAAATATTTTAATTTTCAATACTTCAAATATTAACCCAATTAAATTGTATATTACAAAGGGAAATGAGGGAAATAATATAATAGTTTGGAGGGAAACTACTGAATAGGAAAAAATAATAATACATATTGGAAGTAGTATAAAATTAAGTGTTGAAAATAAAGAGATTCTTAGTGTATTTAAAACTTTTATCTCTAAATTTATAAATACTCTCTAAATTACAAAATATACTCATGAAAAATAGAAAATCTCCTGAAGATACTCTAAAAGTAGCAAAACGAGATTATAATCTTCATCCTCAACCCTACCGCTACTCCTTGCATCCCTAGACCCAACTCCCTATGTGTCTAGCCCTTGCTCATTTCTACATTTATGTATTCCTCCTTTCCCTCTCTTGCCTCTCCCTCTACCCTCCTACTATGAGCTTACTAACTCTTGAGCAAAATCTCAGGCCAACATACTTTAATTTCTTCTGTTTTTGCCAAAAAAATGGATATGGCTCTGGAACGAACGGAGGAGAGCAGGTTGGGGTTGTGGGTTGGGGTTGTGGGGTGGGGTATGAGCAAGGAAGAAGAAGACGGTGGTAGGTATTGAACAAGATGTTAAGGTAAAATCCATGTTGATCAAAGATGAAAATATTACTCAACATATATAAGCTTGGGCAAGTTTTGACATGAGCTCCTAGACTACGAGTATGTTTTGATAATATCATTATTTATGAGGAATTTATTCTACATATATAATATTAGTAAGCGAGACTATTTGTAATTTTCTCAATTAAACTTGGTCCTCAAACAAATTTGACAATTACAGACGAGAAATGTTTTCAACAAGAACACATTGATGCATGTCTGATATCAAAGTCAATTGCTCTAATTTAACTCCATCACAATTTCATTGCAGGTTAAGGCATTGCAGGCACAAAATAACGTGCTTATGAAGAAGGTAAACACTTAAATCCATCCAATATTAGACATTGGCATTTAATGTGTAATTTAACTTGTATCCACATATATACCAGTCAGCAATATTTAGCTAACAAAAATGCATGGTATTCGGATGGAAGTGTTTATTTAATTGTGTTGTGTATATACTCCTTTTGCAAATTATGTAAATATATGTATATGTTATAGGCGAAAGAGAAAGAAAAAGAATCGGCTCAAACTTCTCAGTTGGAACAACAAAACCATGGCATGAACTCATCTTCTTTTGGTCTACCCCAGCCTTTGAACTGCTTCAATGTCAGGTACTAATATATGTTTTTGAAAATGTTGCGCTATCAATCTCAAATTATGGAAATCGTTGAAATCTTCGTTGAATTGTCACGAAACCCCATGTGAAAACGTATCCCTCTTCGAACTTTTAGGAACCGTTCCAAGTTGGAAGGAAAAAACCTTTCTTCATGCATAAATGAATATGTGAAGGTCACGTAATGATTTAACATAGATTTCAACATTGGTTAGCGATCATCATGTTATGCAGGCAATAAGTTTGGAAACCATTGTCCAATTATTGTGTATGTAATTTTGTACATGTGTTTGTATATAAACACATTCATGCTAATTGGTAGTAATACTAAAACCATGCTACTCTATGCAGTGAAATTTGCCAAGCAATGGGACACAATGGAGAATTTGAAGCTTCACGCCAGCACCAATCATCTAATACAGTAATTCCCCCATGGATGCTGCACCATATCCGTGGGATGATTTGAAGGGATAAAATTATAAGATATGTTTGGTCGGTTGAATTAAACAGTACCATAATCAACTTGTGTATTGTCTAATACCATATACCAAACATGTCCTATATAGTATTATGGGTACTTTATTGAGTGTGTGTGTGTGTGTGTTTTGTCTATGCTGAAAATACACAACTCTATTTATAGATGGTTGTGCAAAAACTGTGGAGATCGTGTATTATATATGGTAATTAATGGAATGAGCATGTATGTGGACTGTTTATAAATACTAAATTATAAATAGATAAATGAGTGGGATATAAATAGTACTTGCAAGTCCCTCAAATTGCGTAGATAAAAAATGAACTTGGTGTTCATAAACACGAGCCCATTGACACTGAGACCTTCCCCAACCATTTGCGAAATTCATATAGAAAATAATTAATTTTTATTCTATAGTTATAGCCCGATTGCCCAAGCATCGCTGCCCATTTGCAAAATCTCTATAAAAATTTTATGAGAAAGCTACCTCAATTCCATCCTTTTAAGCCCCTGATTGAGCCTATTATATAAAAACCCATTTTTAATCAAATATTCTTTCAGTAATTGCAAATAAACCACACCCCACTAACACAGTACCCAACCCCAAACTTCATATTCTCTCTTTGCACAAATTCTCAATCCAAGATAAATTTTGCTATTTGTACATTGGAGTTGACAACTCGATGTACAACCCACACCAAATAAAAAAATCGTGGGCCCTCTTTGTGAGGGAGCCTGTACAAGTAACAAAACTCATCCTCCATACCCACTCTCAATGGGTTAAACTAGAAGGGGAGGATGACCCTCTAACCCCATCGACGACAGCCAAATTTACCACTATAAATCCAAACAGTCGACCAACATCAACTTGGATTCCATTAATCTTAGCTGTACGTTCAACACCACCTCCACCTGCACCTCAACGACATCGTCTTTCTCATCTTTTCCTCCGTACTTGGTGCAGTGATCGACAATCCATGTGTATGTGTACTGATCTCTGTATATGTGTGCAACGCACAACTAATATGTATATATGTGTATGTGTGCAGATCTGTAAACTGTGTCGATTTGTGTATATGTGTGATGGTGCGGTTTTATTGTTTGTTGTTGGAGGAGGAGGTGGTGGTGGGTTATGTATCTGAGTCGACGATGACGTTTAGGATGATGTCGACGGTGGTAGAGGCGCGGGGGTGAAGTAAGGTGAAAGGTAATTTGTGATCATTTAATTGGAGAATTGTGACCAAATAATTTGATAATTTATGATCGAGAAATAAGTTGTGATTTGTGATCAGAAAAGTCGTGGTCTGAAAAATTGTGATTTGTGACTGTGATATTTTGTGATTGTGACTAATACGTAACTATGATTATAAATTGTATGTTATTGTAATATTAATTTATTTAATTAAAAAGCCTATTTAATTACTGATTTATAAAAAATTAGGTTTAATTATTTTTTTTCAATAATCAAGTAATAATTATTATTTAGGGAGCCATATATGGATCTTTTAAAAAGAAAATTATATTATATTTTTAATATTTGTAAATTTACTTAAATAGATATATAAAAAAGTAGAAAAAACTATATCACTCTAAATTGTTGGAGATTATGAAGATCTGGGAACTTTGTTGAATTATAAAGAAACGGATTTCGAAGATCGGAGTGAAGATGAAGAAAAACGAAGATGAGAAAATTGCGGGGCCTATGTTTACAAGGCATTATGTAAATGATACAGAAACAAAATTGCGAGTTCTTGTGTAAGTTTTGCCTAAATTAAATTTTTTTTTTTTTTTTTTTCTTCTGATTGCTGTCCACAACTAATTCTTGCAAGTAGTCGAAAATGAGAGGGCCAAGTTTTTCTCTACCTAGACATCTAGCTGAGGAGCCATATAGCCAACAATTTTATTTGAGCACTTCAATGGTGCAAGTTGAGCAGAAAAAGAAGCCCTTTGTTTGGGCTTCGTTACAATCAAATTTTGGGGGAAAAAAAATATTTTTTGGAACTCTTCAAAAAGTCAAAATTTGGGGAAAAATATTTTTTTGAATAGTGATTTCTGAAGAATGTGTGGTTAAAAATAAGAAATAGTTTGAGATTACGTGTAATATTAATTTATTGAAAAATATATGATTAAAAAGATGAAGGAAAAACATGCATTTTTTTTAGAATGGAGCCGAAATAGGGGCAAAGATAGATGAAGGCTAGAACAAGTGAGCTTGTTACATTCTTTTGGACCTATCTATTTCTTTGATCATTTTTTTTTTCCTTTCAATAGAATAAATGTTTTAAGAGTACTTTCAAATTATTATGTTTTATTTCAATAAATTAATAGAGTCTAAGTCACAATTGAGGTTTATTGTATATGTGGTTCATATAAAGTGGAATACAACTTTACTAGATCAAAATGATTGATGCCAGAGAAGAGCGGAGTGGAGTGAGGGGATATGGGGTTTATGGTTTATGAAATACTGTTTTAAAATTTTTTGTATATAGAGTTAATTTATGAATTGTGAGAATGTTGACGTTATGTGTAATGGGGATGAATATAGTGAATTTTTTTTTTTAAAGAAAGTGAACATTCGATTCCTTGTACTATGCGCTACTGGGAAAAATTCTGCTATTTGAACAAATTAGAATTCAGATTCCAAGGCCAGGAAGGCCAGTTGGGTGGTATCGACAATGGTGAGTAGAGTAGGGTGGGGTTAAGTGAGGTGAAGGTGGTGGTGGTGGTTAATTTGATGCGAAGTTGGTGGTGGTGATTGTGGATTTGAGGTGGTGCCGACACTTTGAGTAGTGTAGGTGTGGGTGGAGTGAATAGTGTATGTGATCAATTAATTTGATGGTTTGCGACTAATAAATAATTTATGACCTATTAAATCTATGATTTATGATTAAATACATGATTTTGACAAGTTAAGTGGGTAATTTGTAGCTAATAAATAATTCGCGGCCTATTAAATGTGTGAATTGTGACTAAAATACGTCAATTACATTATTATGACTGTGACATTGTGAGATTTGTGACTAATATGTAATTATGATTATACATTATGTAATATTGTGATTGTGACCAATTTAATTAAATTTAAGTCATCATATATCATAAAATGTAATCATTTGATTTTTGAAAAAAATTCACAAATTCATTTTGAAACCTTTCGTAGTTACCTATTTTTCCCCTTAAAACAAATCCGTCTAAAATGCGATTGAGTTAGGCTCGAATCGTCTTCCAAATTTGAAGATTGAACTGACCCACAAATCTATCGATGATATTACTATTTATGGACTCGAACTCCAAATATCTTATATATCTATGTGATAGTGAAGAGCTTGAACATCAATTAAGCTGCGTCAATCATGGCGTGGATACAGCCAAACCAACTATTGTGAGGGGCCCCTTTCTTTTAGTCCATTAGAATCATCCATTTACTGTCCCATTTTTTCTCCCTCTGTTGCCGTATTTAAATGAACTCTCTAAAAACTTTAGCGCCGATTTGATCCACGTTCTTGAAAAAAAAAAAATTTCAAAACTCATTTTCAATCACACATTTATAATCAATAATTTTAAAGAGAAATTTAAATATCAAACACCATATGATTTCCCTTCAGCCAAATTTAAATAATTTTAAAGAGAAATTTAACTTTTCGAATTTATGTTAAATTTCCTAATCTAAAAATTTTAAATATTAGAAAAAAAAAATTGATATATTAATAATTTAAACGAGTATTTTTCTAAATTTCTTCTAAAATTTCATGTAAGACACTTTCTTTATCAGAGACGCGGCTCTTCTTCATTGTGATAAAATCTTTTTAACTTGAATTCTAGCTTCTAAGTAAAAGACATTCCGTAAACTTATAAGCAAAAGACAATTATTCTAGACCTTAATCTGTCTTGCCAATTGATTATGAATATGGTCCTTTTGCTACGACGGCTATTGCTCTCCATCTCCTCAACTAAATTGGGAACAAAAGACTACAAAAGATATGTAATAAAATTCCACCCCTAACCCCACCAATAGACATAATGTATACATGCAAGTCATGAAGGGGAATCATGGAATTTTGCCTAACCACTCGATGGTGACATTTGAACCCAAAAAATATTAAAATTAAAAAATAAATAATGCTTTACACACTTTTCTGCCCGACACCTAAGCAGTTAAGGTTTGACACATCAATTTAGTATTATAACATCAAGTTGACCCTTTTTCGCACCCATGAAAAAACCCATTCGACATCTTTAATGAGCTTTACATTAGTTAATTCGCTCAATTTAACATACTTATCGACTTAGATTCATCAATCTAATTAATCTTATCCAACTCAATATACATACGAAGTACATATTTTAGTTCAATGATCGTTCAAGTTGGACTCGAATTATTTGATCAAGTTTATCATGTTCAATTCAGTGTAGATACCAAATACGTAAGCAAAGTACAAAAATCAACCAAATTAGATTTGTTGCTCACGTTACGAACATACAACTTATGTCATTAGTTATAGTTCAGAACTCTTGCAAGGTCGACTAAATTAGATTCGTTGATTTAGTTAATATTCAACTCAAATATTTAATTAGAATGCAATGATCTCACAACTTCAATTGAACTAAATTTATTGATCAAGTTCATGAAATTCAATTCAATTCAACTTGCCTACCAAATACATTATTAGAATCAAATGATTGCACAAGCTAGACCGAATCAGATTCGTTGCTCAAGATAATTATGTTCACTTTAACGTACATGCCAAATACAAGGTTATTACAATTCGACGATTTCACAATCTTGATCGAATTAATTTTATTGCTTAAATTAATCCGTGTATATATGATTAAACAATTATATATTTTGCGCGTATGAGTCATATAATTATATATTTGTGCGTGCATAGGTTTTATATTCACTCCTATTATGATTAGCATGACAATATTTTATCCAAGAAACAGTCTAAATACGTGTCATTTAGGTCATGGTAGCACGTTCAAGAAACCCCACATTAGAAAAATATAGAATAAAGACAATAAAGCAAAGAAAATGATACCCATGACCTACCATACATTCCTCCACAAACCACACACTATAAAATTTTCTTCTTTCCCAAAAACCAAATTCACACACACAAAAGTTCATATCGAAGTATAGCCTGTAAATGAACACTAGAATGCCAGGATTGTGCATGAGTCGAGCTGCAGTTTGTGTTCGTGCTCGTGTCCGTGTTCGTTCACCATGTGTGCAGTACAAGAAGAGTGCAAGTTTTATCAAGGGTCGAGAGAAATCCGATGCTTCAAGTGAAGTCAAAGAACCAATTTTCAACAGTCATTTGTCGAAATTGGAATTTGAATGTGGGAATAGAGTGATGGTGGTGGTCGATTCGAGCCCGGAAGCTAAAGGTGCTCTAGAATGGGCACTCTCTCATACTGTTCAAGCACAGGATACAATTATCCTCCTGCATGTTGCCAAACAAGGTAATGACTTCTTTGCATTAATCTCTCGATCAAGAAAAAATTGCAGGAAATTTTGTAGTCACGGTCCCCAAATTATCGCATCCAAAATTGGAACAACCAAGTGGTCCGATGTTGGGGCATAGTTTGGAGATCGTGAGTGCAAATTTCAAAATATGATGAAATTATATTTACCTGATAATAAGTAGTAAAAGTTAATGTTTCACAGATGAAAATTATAATGGAGAAATTAATCAAAGGGCATATGAACTTCTTCATTCCATGAAAAATATATGTCAATTAAGAAGACCTGAGGTGAGTAAATTATCTACTTCCAGTACTCAAATCTGCACTTATTTTGACTGTGTCAAATAATATTAATACATAAACAAAAAGAAAGTCTCATTCTCTCAAATAACAAAATTTAGTATGATTTAATGTATGTTCTGATGAATTAGGTGAACGTGGAGATGGCAATTCGAGCAGGAAAGGAAAAGGGAGAAATAATAGTCGAAGAAGCTAAGCATAGACAGGTTTTATTACTGGTTTTGGGACAACGAAAACGCTCAATAATATGGAGATTGCAGAGGTTCTGGTCGACAGAATTAAAGAAGAAAAATAGGATCGTAGATTACTGCATTCAAAATGCTAGTTGCATGACAATTGCAGTGAGAAGGAAGAGCAAGAACTATGGAGGATATTCGATTACTACTAAAAGTCACAAAAAATTCTGGCTTTTGGCTTAATTTCACTTTGTTTTAAATTTATAATGGAATTATAAATGTGGCTATAAAGAGTAAATTGAAGTTATAGTGATCTTAATCCAATGAACTCCCATAGATGATTACGTTTGTTGGTAGTTAGTGTGTCACATTATTCAATGTTTAGGAGATCAATCATGTTTATATATATAGTCCACGGTCGTTCATCTAACATCTACGGAGTGTTAGGTGTTGTACTTGTCGGACAAGAGAAGTAATACGCGTTGTGAGTCTTTTCAATCCATGCTTGTACAGGTCATCTCCTTTATACAAGATTTGATGGCTCAAACCCTTTTTAAAAAGTGATTTGTTTTAGCTTTTATTATTAAAGAATTGACTCAAATCACACAGAAAGTAACAGTTAACGCTTCGTAACATTCTTTAAGGGACTCTCATTTTTCAATGCACCACTTAGTAGGTCCACTAGCATAAAGACAAACATTGCTCTTGTCATTTTGAAAGAAAAAAACAGAAAAGAAAAAGAGAAAAAAAAATATTTGGACTCATATTACGTCTACCAACTCCATATGAAATGTTAATTCGAAATTTAATGAAAACTGTGCTATACAACGTGGTGGAAGAAAAATCAAGCACCATTTCCTCAACTATTGCTGAAGATTGTGTGTTCTTCTTGAATTCAGATTTGTTGGTGTTCTTATTGTATTCAAATTTTCCAGAAATCGAGATAATTTATCAATATATGATTTAATATAACAATTGAGGAATTTCTAATTACCTATCAATGATTGATTGGGTGATCTATTTAAATAGTCGGATCTCAGTCTGAAAAATGTCTCTGTTTTTTTAGATTTTGGTCTTAATTAATGACTATGCTGAATATATTTTGATGCATCAGTTATTATATCGATTGAGGACTTGGTTTCTGAACTTATCCCACAATCGAGTGCTTAATACTGCCTTTATTTTACAATTCATTATGGTAATTCATTATGGTTGACGAATGATGTTATCTGTTTCTATTGGATGAAGAATGTGTTTATAGTTTTCGGTAAGGATACCTTTGGACTCCTTGTGTATGTCGATCTTGTTGACATGATATCAGTAAAGTTAAGATGGATAAGAGGAGGACTCGTCTGAAATTTAGTATGATGTTGATAGAAACATGGCCGTATAATGATTACAAATGACGATTCTCTTCTTTTCTACATGGACCTAAAACACAAAGATCCTCATATCACTGCTCATGCGCTATGTGACACTACCCAAATGTTAAATGATGGTGATTCAGACACCAAATAATATACGAGTGATTTTTTAGGAACTCGAAATTAACGATACACCCCTCGTTTTGAAACAACCTTCTGCCATAGTTAAAATAGTTGAGGAATTTTCCATAGCTAAAACTAGAAGAAAATGAGGGTATAGTGACAGAACCTAGTGTAGAATGTATTAGTGAAAATAAGATATTTCAAGGTAAAATATATATATATATTGAAACAGTGTTGCTTTATATATCATTCAAAATAACTTCAATCAAAGTACGTTCTAAAGTGTGAAGATGAATCGTGCAAATGGAAATTTAGGGCATTAAAAAATAGGAAAATCTGATATATTCCAGATTCATTACCCTTGTCACAGTCATAACCGCACAACAGATGTAGTTCTTCAAGATCAAAGGCAAGCGAAGAGTACATTGATTTATGATTGTATAAAGCACAATGCACGTCCACTAAAATGGTGATAAATAATGTGTTTTCACCTTATTTTGGGTGACAGTGATAATAGTAATATATTTTTCTGCGATTGCAACAATAGTCTCTAACTCTACTTCTGCTCATTTTTATGTTCAGAACACCAATGGCTGAATTGGGTGTAATCTTTTATCTGTAATATGTTAGAATTATATTATTAACAAATTGAACCTTGAAAGTAAATAATTGGATCCAGCTTTCAAACTTGAAATTCTTATACGTTAAATATTATTAGACGGGTAGATAATGCACATTCACACTTGCTATTCGAACTACGATATAATTAATTTCAATTCACGGTATTGATTATTATTGTGGCCGTCAACGGTCAATAACCGTCCGTGCTCACTCAAGATCTTGGGTACGCCACTGATTATTGCAAAGCTGATTTTCGTGATGTTTTTATCTTTGGATTGTTTTAGAACTTGTGTTTAAAATGATTTCAGAATGACGTTGTTTGGGTGGGCCATCTGATTTCTGGTTACTCATTGCCGATAGAAGATCCAGGTTCGACTGAAGAGCAAGATGGCACAAACGGAATTGGTGGAACCTGGAAACAAGCAATCAAAGTTTCATTTGGGACTACAAAAGCAGCTTTTCCAGGAGGAGAAATTTTGGCACATCTAGATCACAATTTAGTCATTTTCTTGTTGTATTTCCTTATTTTGGCTAAGAATTAGAGCTTTTATTTGATAATGTTAGTCGAATAAATAATTTGATTTATAAATGTTTTACCAGAAGCTAATTTGAGCGCAATTACAATAATTAGATCATTTCTCATAGGATATCTTTATTAAGTAGCACAAACTAATTTGAGGGCTCTCTTTCAATAAAGGAAGAAAAATTCTCTGAAAATTTAAAGACAAATTTTGATCTATCAAAATGTTCGATGAAGAATTCCTTAAGAATCATAATGCTGCCTGGTGGTTTTATTAGGCTTTTAGCACTCAAATATGTAGTAAAATTTCGACACCTTAAAGAATATGATGAAGAAAAGGCCAATTCAGACGGATGGAGATCACGAAACTGGTATACCTGAACTCCAGATTTCTTTAATTGTACTCGTAATTACAGGATTACAATCCCAGTTAAGGAATATGTTATACTTATTTAATACGATAAGTTGCTTGAATTCTTAGTTGTGACCGTGTCTTAATGTTGTTATGTGTGTTTTTTGTAATGACTCGGTCTCTTTGCCCAAGCAGTGATACCAATATTCAATTTAAGTCTCTTTTAAGGGAATGTCATATATTCGAACCTTATGACGCGATAGAAATCCGTGAGGGGCAAGATGTAGATCATTACATTTTTGCACGCCAAGAAACACTAATATATTTAGGCGGTTGATTCTTCTGTTGCTTTACTAACTCGTATCTCTCAAAAAATGCCGAAATTTTGTTGATGGATGCAGAGTTTCAGAAGTCGGCAAAAAAGTGCTATTACCGGGTTCCTAGCTGAGAACATAAAAATTGGCAAGCCTGGTACTTTTGCTGATTACTGCAAAAATCTGCTCCTGAGCCTGTTTGTTCGATTACTTCAGTACTTTTCCCTTGCATGCTAAATATAGGTTTCAACCTATTGCTAGCATCAAGAATCAGGCCTTCTCATTTTTACTTGGATAATTCTTCTTGTTATGTATCCTAGCAAAGCCCTTTTGACTTTTAAGTCTTTTATATTCTGCTTAAGATCTAGTACTAGTTGCAATAGATGTTATGCATACTAGATCTAACAATGAAGAGAAGGGAATGAAAAGAATGATTATTGTAGACGACCCCAAATTTATTGAGAATAAGCTTTAGTTGGTTGTTCTATTTTCACAGTTTGTCTCTTATGTCATACGTGAATTATTTGTTGGCTATACATCCCGCCATTTCTTCTTTCTTATTACTCATTTTATGTTTCAATTATACTAGATGTTATTTAGTTTTTAAGAATATAACTATATGAGCAACGACTAATTCACTTTTTTCTAAAGTTGTCTCTTTTGTCATGCATGTGGATTACTTGTAGCCATATCCATCTCTTCATCCCACCATTCCTTGCTCATTTTATGCTTCAGTTATTCTATATGTTTATTACTTCTTAGCAATGTGAGCAATGACTTCACTTTTTTTCTTAATCATTTTGGGTACGAGACTTGCATTTATATGGTCTTTTCTAACTATTGTTCGTGTGGAAAAAATTAAAATCTTACAAAAGTTGCAGTCGAGTACTATGAATTAACATCTATCAGATATGCATGCACTTAAGCAATATCTTGAAGAACCGTGTTTGCATGTTTCAATCTAAAGCATGTTTGGCTAATTTTTTTTTTTTTTTAAAAAAAAGTGTTTTCCAATACGTTTGAACATGTTACTTTCTGTTGAAAAAATGCCACTTATTCTAGAAGTAAATCTCCCCATAACTTAGTTTTAAATTAAGGCGAGGCACCATATTCCGTATTGGCAAACCAATCTGATTTTGTATTTCCTTCTAAAACAATCATTTATTTATTCATAAACGCTTTTAAGCTTAGCCAGACATGACCAGACATTCAAATCGACTCAATCTAAGCATAATTCCCCAATTATACAAAGGTCAAGTACTCTTCCCAAATAAAAAGTACTACAAAGAATCAAAATACTTAAGCCACATTAATCATTTTAGCAACATAACATACACCACCTTGAAAAGCTACAGGCAAATATTTCTATAACAAAGTGAATTTCATCTCTGGTATTCACCGCTCTGGAGTTTTAAGTTTGTTTTAAAACAAGTGATTGTAGATGTAATCTTGCATTGGCAGCAGCAGCAATAGACTCTTCGTCTTGCTTTTCCTTTACAGCAGCAACAGCAATAATATAAGCTTCTCTTGCTGCCTCCAGTTTCTTCCTTTCGATTTCATTTAAATCGTCCTGCACAAAGCAAGTTCAATTCACAAGGCAAAGTAAGTAAGAATCAGATAAATTCCCGTGTAGACATTGAGCTGACAACCTACGGAGAGTATTTAAGTCACGCGACGTCTGTATCTTCTCTTAGTTCAAAGCAAGAAAACCAATTTAATAACTCTTGAGGTTTTGATATGAGCAACAAATCCCAGCTTTTATTTACTTGGCTATGAACCACATCTTAAGTACCAAGTAAATTATAAACAGCAAGCACAATTATATAGAAATATCCCATATGAATAGGAACCCAATAATCCTATTAATTTGGTGAAAATAAAAACTGCTAACATTGTTGGCTGATCTGGTAAAGTCAACACCATAGTGCCAACATGATTGACCGCCCCCGTTCATCCCCCAAATCCATTATCAAACTAAATGCAGATGTCCTTGCGTCATGTTTCTAGGTAAAGCCATACTTAAACCAGCCTCCTTTGCAAGTTTCGTAATGTGCAGTTACACAGTTCACTATCTTCCTTTTTTCTTTTCTTTCTGTTCGATAAAACTCAAATATGTAGAAACTAATTGAAAAATAGAAAAAATATTATGAAAGTGGATTTATCCAGGAAAGCTAAGGCCAAGTGGGTTGGCTATTAGGTGTGTATCTCATTCTCAATTCTAGTGAGTGATGACAACTTTTTGTCAACAAACACGAGGTGGCAGCTCAGCAGCTAAGTTAATAAAAGCTTTAAAGGGTTTATTGATCATTTGAACTACATGGGATTTATCAGCTCTTTTTCAAAGGGACGAGGCAAAGTGCATTTAAAACAAAACATACCACCTGTTTGGGCTCCATTAAAAATGTATTTTGGAAAAGTAATTTTTTGGAGAATGTGTGGTAAAAAAATAAGGAAAAGTTTTGAGTTTACGTGCATTATTATTTTATTGGGGAGTGTGATTGAAAAGACGAGAGACGAAAATACATTTTTTTAGAATGGAGCCCAAACAGGGGCATCTCCCAAACTTTAAGCATGTATCAATATCGTATAAGAATAGTGGGGTCTAGTTGAACTATTTGTCAGGCTATTGTACCCTCAAGGTTATGGCATAAGACCTTAACTGCATATAATAGTACTCCATGCAAAACCACTCAGCACCCCCCCTTCCTTACTGGGGGTAAAAAGACTATTTCAGAGAGTGAGGCAAGAGTAAGGAAGATGTGCATATGCACAATCAATATACTACTTCAAGCATCCAAGTTTTTTTATTGTGCATTTTTTAATGCATAAATTGCAATGGTTGGCTTTGAGCGGGAATATTTGTCTATTCTCTTTGTTTTTCATTTTTGGGGGAGGGAGGGATTGTTGCTATGACAGATAACTTACTAAACCATGATCATGGTCCAGAGGGTGAGGAACGTCATCATAGTCTTCAACCGAAAGGGCAGAATGAGTCCTGGCCAAGCCCTGAATCAATTCCATCATGGATGAAACCTGTCCTTCCACCATTTCTAGATCTTCCTGGAGCTTCTCCACTTTTTTGTTGGAAGTCATTGATTCCCATTGTAATTTTTCCACAGCTGCTTGTTTGTCAGCAAGCTCAATCTATGGAATATATTCACAACATAAGGTGAAATAGTCCCACGAAAAAAGATTGAAACATCTCACACCAATGAATCCACAAGCAGATAGAAATTATTTAGCTAAGCTCAAAAAATATAAAAGTTACTTTCTGATAACTTTTTGTTTTCAAACATTTTGAACATGCTCTAACTGCCTCACAAAAGACTTCCACTAAAAGAGCAAGTAGATTTAAGTCACAGCACATGATAAGCAGTGACTTTATTTCCAATCTCAAGACAAAGTTGAAAACAATCATTCTTAAATCACAGATATCAAGAGTTAATCCCAATAAGGCAAAACAGTGCTGGTTCTTTCAGATGTTAAGGTCACCTTGTAAACATAAACCAACAAGGAGTGTTCGATAACAACATCGGATATATCGTACGAAATTGAATAGATATGGTGTATAATAAACTAAAAATGTTGTTGGATATACACCTGTTGCCACCTAAAAAGTTTAGATTACTTCATTGTCATTCATAAAGTTAACTCAAAAGTTTCTTGAGTTATGACTAAAAAGTAAATAGCTATAATTGAGCCGTAAGAAAAACCAGGTACATACTATATGTGTGTATCTACTGAATATATAACTTTATGCTTTAATCAGTTAATTTAGTTGGTGGGTTCAATTTATGTGGCTTTTAATAATTTAGTCAAGGGCATTCTGAGAATTCTAAAATTGGAGTTAAGAGTCTTATTTTTCAAGTCTTTTCACATCTAGGAGTCAGATTAGGAATTATATGTCGAATCTTAGTAGGATTATCTTATGTTTCTTTATCAGAGTCCAATTCCAGTTAAGTAGATTTTCTTCTAGCCTTTAAATAGATATGTAACCTTCATAATCCAAACGATATCAGACATTTCGTTATCGTCAGAGTTCTGAGTCTTCATTGTGACTAGGAGCATGTTTGAGAAATAAGATTTTGGATCTTATCAACTCCTCCCAGACATGCTATGGGTGAAGCAATCCACCCTTGGGCATGATGCCTACAAAATTCTATGATTGATTCCTAAATTTTTTGTTTTACCTGAGCTCTTATTCTTTATCTTTTGGCAACCTTTTAGAGTGCCCACAGCAGTAATCTACTTCAAATTGTGTCAAAAGAAATATTGAAGTCAACTTTATCACCTCCAGAAAGTTAGTATAACAATCAGTCGTCCCCCTTTACATCTGAGGTTGCTGTGCATGAAGCACTGTTAATACCCATGACAGCTTGCTAACAAACTTTGAAGCCTTATCCTTCTTCCTTAAATTTCACTCCAAGTGTTGCATATAAATATTCTAATCTAAATACTTCAACATCAAAAAAAAATCACCAATTATATTGATGAAATATTAACTTGTAGCATCAATTACCCAAAAATGAAGCACCAAAATTTCTGAGAGAAAAATGAGGTGGTTCTTATAGCAAGGACAGAGCCTACAAGACAATCAAAAGTAGTGGAATGGGCTCAATAGCATTAAATGCCTACCTTTGCATCAGAGAGCTGTAGTTGAGTAGACTTGATTAACAATTCCTTTTCTGTAATCTCGTTTTTAAGTTCATCAAGTCGTGTATACATGGAAGCCATCTCATTCTTTGAGAGTTCTGATGACTTCAGAAGTTCATCTTTTTGTGATATTCTCTTCTGCAGATCCCCCACTTGTTCTGACAGTGCTATCAATTCCTCTCTTTCCTTTTCTAATTGCAATGACCTCGAGGAAAATAATGATACATTATCAGCATGTCCATCTTGGCTATCGACGACATGTTTATTTTCGTCCTTATCTTCTAGGTCTCTACGCTTTTTTGTTGGAATTGATTGAGCAGCATTCCTTCTTGCTGTCTGCAGCAAACACCAACATCCATTGTGAGGTCTTGAATTGAAAATGCAACTTCTTCTACACAAAATATGGAAGCAAATAACATCATACAATAAAATACAACTTTGTCAATTGAATAATTTGGTATGCTACAATGTTCAGATACAGATAGCAATTCATGAGGTTCGTGAGTGACTTGCTACAAATTTTGATCTTCAAAGGCTTAGTCCTTGTGAGAAAGTTAAGTTACCAAACCAAAAGTTTTTATTCTAGTTCACAGAACCTCCAAAGCTTACATATTACAATTCCTCATTCCCATGCTTACAAACAGAACAACCTTTTTGATGTTTTTTATAATTTTATACAGAAAAGATGAACCATGTCTAAACCTCAGGTAAATAACAACTTATACTTAAAAATCAGTAATATACTACCCAGGCTTAAAATCAGTCTCAAATAGGAGCAGATAATTAAAGGAATTAAAGCTCGGAAAAGGGGGCAGGAGGCATGCAAAGCATTGCACTGTTCACAAGACTGGGCTTAGGATGTGCCCCCATAGTTAATCACATGTATGTTAAATTCCTGCAACATACTTCTTTGAAGGGTGCGTACCAGAATTATCCAGTAACTCATGCATAAGAGCAAACAAAACTATAAAAAAATGTGACTAGACGTGATTGTAAAATAGAACAATGATTGATAAATTCTATTTTCAATGCCAGTCTATCTTCTCATTTCTTGATTTCTACCATAGAACTTCAGTTCTTTTCAAATACTCAAAACATTTTCCTTCATTAACTTTGATGGTTGATAAACCAAGACCTAATGCAAGAGTTGAAGGTCAATCAAAACTCGCTCTATTGAAGGCATCCACGTTCTCTTCGTAGTGACTAGAAGAGAGCTAAGGACTCCAAACCCTAGCTTCATGGATTAATTTGCATTTAAAGGACAGAAAATAGACAAGAAGAACTTTAAATACTTGAAATGTTAAATTAACCAAATTTATTACCCAAAATTCTCCTTATTTGCTTCACTACATTTAGTTACTAAAAATGGAACTGCACAATTTCTTTATTCAATCTCAAGTACATTTGTTCCATCAACAATTAAGAACTGTTCTTGTTTAAATCTCTATATAGGATAACAAATTAAATTTAGAGTTAAGAAACTACTTCTTTACAATGCAGAAAAATCCTGTCAAATAATTCTCACCATTTAAGCATCATGAAATTAATGCAATTTATTTCCCTTTATCGTAAAAACAAAAAAATAAATAAAAAATCATATCCATATATTTACAAAGTGATAAAGATTTAACTATCAAAATCCCCGTAAGGAAAAAAAATTACCTTCTTGTAAATGGATTCCTTAGTAGGCGTCTTGGTATAAATCATAGAACCCCGTCTAGTAAAAGAAGAATTCGCTTTCCGATCCTACAAAATTCCCATACATAAATTCAACCTCTATAATCAAAAAATGCCTCCTTGAGAAAATGAACAAAAACATTTAAATAAAGCAAAAATGTACAAATTACAATGAGTGACTGAACGAGAGGGACGATCTCAACAAGGTTGTTGAAGAGGACGCGGTCGACGTTGCTGGCGGCGGAGGCGTTGGCGGCAGCAGCGGAGAGAGAAGACAAAGTGCTGGCGAGTGTTGAATGGCCTTCACCACCACCGCCGGAGTTGCCTTCGGAGAGCCATGACTTGGGATCCGACCCGAATCCATTGTTGTCCTGTAAATCCAGTAAATGCTGGGGCTCATACATATTTTTCAAAATTGAATTGATTTCTTGTGAAATTGGAAAGCAGTTTTGGACTGGGACTGAACAAGACTTGATTTCGAATCTTTTCTTTTTCAGTTAAACTTTCCCTTTTTTGGAAAATATAAATGAATAGTTGGATTCGGGTCAGCTAACCCAGCCCAATTCTAACACGGGTCAATCCACTTTACACCCCGAGCCTTGTAGAAGAAAGTTTTCACTAACTTTGTTTAATTATATAAAAAAATTCCATTGACATAAAGGAATGGATGGGATTCCCGTGTTATCCACCTTTGCCTTGGCAAAGATAGAAATAGCATAATTATAGACAGCACAAGCCGAAATCGATTATATGTAATAAAGACTGAAATTTCTTCTATTGATTGCATGCGATAGTTTATCGATACTTATTATCGCATTGAGATTCCTCAAACAAAAATTCAAAAATTGGGATAGTAGAGAAATGAATTTTACATACTGATATGACATACCGAAGGGAATGCCTTGTTGCTCTATGTGATATTCAATTCCCTCTTTGCTCATAATGTGACGTGCCTTGTTGTATTGCTCCTCCGTTCCTTCTGCACGTCGCCCCCTATTTGCTTAGCGGGAGATTCAACTCTCTATTTTCTCTCAGTCAGTTAAAAATAAGCTTGTTTTAATTATGTAACAGTCTTGTTTAGTTTCTTGCAAGCATATTTAATTGGGTAAATTTCACCAACCTCCTCATAAGCTCATAATAATTTCAGAGACCCTTATGATTTTGAGAGGATTATTTTCTTAGAAATGCATTACGTCTTAATCAATCTTGCTACATGTTCATCAAGTTTGATATTATTGTGAGTTGATAATTTTTTGTACATTGATTTTAACAACACTTTAAACAATCAATGGCACGAATTTTGACACATAACACAATGTCAACCTTAAATTACACTTTGAATGTACAACTAGTATAATTGCATTTTAATTATGTTAAACGCCCCTAATCTTTATTCATTATTTATGTCCCTAATTTTTTTTATCACATCTTATCCTTATCTTTTGTTGATTAACAAATCTTGCCTTTAGTGTTAGTTTTCGTCCAAAAAATATATTATCATGCTTTAAGATGAGTAACAAATATCTTGTCGAAATGTTATATATATAAAAATATGCAGGACAAGTAAGTCACTTCCCTCTTTCTTAACGAATTTTTTGAATAGAAATCAATTGAGGATAAAGATGCAACGAGAAAAATTTGAAACAAAAGTGTGTCGACAAGTGAAGCTTGTGCGTCTTTCATGTAATTAGAATATAGCCATTTATAAATAAATAAATAATGTAGAGTAACTTTGTTCTCACCATATTTTTATTTGTTGCACCACACTTTAATTACACTTAGTTTTCAATCTTTTTTCATTGTATTTATATTTGTTAAAATTACAAATACTTATTTTTAACACTAATCAACTAACGTGCAACATACATTCTTTTCACTAGTAATATATATACATGTGTGGCCCCATACGTTGAAATTTTCCAACGAATGCTTGATACAGCACAACAAATGGCAAGGTTCCACTTACATAATTTAAGAATTTCCTAATTTTGATTATCCCTATTGTTTGCAAGTTTGAGGTGAAACTAAGAGATTAATATAATAGGAAGTCGAAAAGTAGAAGAATATACATGCTTCCCAGAGCAATCCGTCCATTTGAACACTTCGAACAGCTTCCTCGAGCTTTTTCATGTCAGTCTCATCATCCCATGGTTTCACATCCAAAAGAACTGAAGACTTTCCAGCTGAAAATCAAAGCACAGAATATAACCACGAGCCATATTAGAATTGAAAAAGAATAGCAGCAAAGCTCAAGGTAACCATCATCATCCTAATCCTATAAATTATTCAATTTTGAGTTTGATGTGAAGAGAAAACTCACTCTTTTCTTTTTTCCAGATGCCTTAACTGCTGCCGCACGTTCTTCAACAACTTTCTTTTCCTCTTCGGTTTCTTCTCCAAATAGATTCACATCATCGTCGACATCATCCTCCACAGCTGATTCCTATATCCTATTTTTAAAATTAGGCATTATGACTCTCATTACTCACACATATATCAATTTTATTACGAGGGAGCATAGAGAACACTCAAATAATTTAAATTATGGGCATGTTTGAGTCGAATTAAAATCTGATTTTAATATAAGTCAAAGTCAAATAATCAATATTAACTACATCTTTTATGAGTCCCACATCTTTTCAACCACATTTCAAAAACTTATATCACGGTCTACTAAAAATCTAATTTTAATCCCCACCAAACACCCTCTATATTAATAACTGTCTTAAAAATAAGAATCACTCAACAAGTATGGTAATCGTGATTCCGTGAAGGATCCCATTTTAAAGAAAAAGAGAAGATTAGTTCACGCAAAACCCTCAAAACAAACTTGCCTTATTATCCACTGTTGGAGGTGTCGATACGGCTTCTGAGACGGGTGAAGATAGCTCTGCCCCTACACCACATCCTTCACTGGATACCCCACTGCAAAAACATAATGTAAAATTAATATTAAGTGGGTATTTGGTGGGGATTAAAATTAAATTTTTAGTAGATTGTGATATAAATTTTTGAAATATGTGGTTGAAAAGTTGTAGGATCCATAAAAGATGTGATTAATATTGATTGTTTGACTTTGACTTAGATTAAAATCTGATTTCAATCAGAAACAAACAGGGCCTAAAAATAGAAGCATGATGAAGAATTATAGAACACATTATACAAAAGCATGCATCGCAGCAATTTCATTCACAAAAATAAGGAAGAAAAAGGCAGTTTAAATTGCCAGAACTTACGAAATTCTCATAAGAGCATCAATGTGGTTGTACCACCGTGATAAATTCACATATTCAGTAGATGGGGGGTTTTGCAAGTGATACATACACAATAATATCATCTTTTGAGGCTTGATACCCGAGTATAGAATTCAACAGGAAATCCCATTGAAACGCTACTACACAAAAATTTGGAACGTAGTATTAACAAAAAGTATGACTAGAGAAGCTACCCTGTGATGTAACTTCATGTTGAGAGGTACTCATCGAGATTCTGGAGCCCGGCATCCGAGTTTAGGTTGTGAAATGCTATAGCCATTGCTGAACAACTATGCAAAAATCCCCAGTAAATGCACAAAACACAACTCATGGTGATCCGTTATATACAAAAGCAAACCGGAAAAAAACAATCTAGGAAACGAAACATTACAAATATCTGATTATAGCATGACAGAAATAATTTAGTTATCAAGATAGATACCTTAATTCCCCGCCAATTTGGAAATTACATTAAGTCCTTTTGACTTCCGTTAAAATTATAATTCATTTTTCTTTCTCTTCTTATCAATCACACATTTTCTAAAATAATATTACGCGTAATCCCAAAACCTTTTTTAAAACCAAATATTTAAAAAAAAAAAAAACTGTTCCAATCATTAAAATTTCAATAATTATAATTCATTTTTCTCTTTCTTCTTATTAATCATTCATTATCCAATAAAATAATATTATACA
>CAIGRB010164550.1:4493-42302 GCA_903798255.1 Fraxinus quadrangulata
TGTGTGTGTGTGTGTATATACATACAATTTTTTTATGTTGCAGCAAAAGGATAGAATAATTGAAGGCTAATAAAGTCTTTGCTTGTAATATATTGATGAAATAGCAACCAATACACTACCTAACACAACAGACGAGTTTTTGGTGCAAAAATAAACTAAAAATATTTAAAACATAACATTTTAAAGCTCTTATTCCTCGTCAGTGTTTAGGTGAGGTGAAAAGTTCAAGTCCGTAAGTTTATATTGAATGGAGCTGAACCATCACCTCCACCCTTAGCAGTTACATGAGTATTTTCTCCACCACCACCAGCACCGTCTTGTATTTGTTGACCATCTCCTGCCGCAACATTTTGATTTAGACTATGGACGTCAGCGAAGTCTTCCTCAGCCCTAAAAATTGGAGGCAGAAAGGTAATTATCCATTCATGATTTGGGTGCAATAGCCAAAGACCAAAAAGTAACAATCAAAATACTATTAAATACGTCATTACAAAAACGTCACGTACATCGCACGTGCCAATTACTAGTGTGTGTGTGTGTGTGTGTGTGTGCACATACAATTTTTTATGCTACGGCAAAAAGATAGAATAATTGATGACTAATAAAATTCTTGCTCCTAATTCATTGATCAAATAAAAACCCATAGGCTACCTAATACAACAGAAGTGTTTTTGGTGTAAAATAAACTATAAAATTTATAACAACATAACATTCTAAACTTCTCATTCCTTTTCAGGGAAAGTTGAAAAGTTCTAGTCTGTAACTTTATATTGAATGGAGTTGAACCATCTGTAATACCTAATCTAATTAAACTAGTCAACACTTAAAATTTGAGGTCAAATATGTCATGCCAAAAAAAAATTGAAACAAATAAAATTGAAGTCCCGCGGTGGGTGACTTTATGTATTAAAACAAATTATATAATCAAATCCATTTCATTCAATTCATAACATACACACACAACACATACAAATAGAGAAGCCAAGAGCGGATAGAAAGAAAAGAGGAAAGAAAGAAGAAAAAAAGAGGAAGAAGAAGAAGAAGAAGAAAAATAGGAATGTTCGGCAACGAGATTGGGAAATAAGTTCTTTCTCTTATTAAGCTTGAATTCCTCAATTTCGACATGCAAGTGAAAAGTTACTTATTCAAAGTTAATGTTAAATTTTATAGCTGTTAGATTACTAGTTTAAATTCAATTTTATTGAAAGAGAACTATTGAATTATATCTAATAATTTATGAAATTAAGTTAAAGGAAAGAAAAGAAAAGAAAAGAAAAGAACAGCTTAAGTGATTGAAGGAAATAGTAAAATTGCTCAATTATATAAAGATTAAGATTTAGTATCACCTATTTAATTATTGGACATACTTAAAATGGCTAATTGTTAATATAAACGTTATATCACATTTCAAGCGACGATGTGGATATCGAGACAGCTTATCGGCCGAACAAATCGCCATGTAAATAGCTTGTGAGTGGAAAAACTTAAATATTTTTCAAGTATTGATAAATTAAATATACTATTATATATTTATGAAAATATGTGAATTATTTGTCCAATTACATTATTAATGTGAAAATATTCTTTCATTATGATATATGGGAATTTCAAATATTGTATATAGATTATTTGTGAATTGGATTATGAGACATATGTAATATTGAGATGGGCCTGAAAAGTATCCGGGATTATATACTTATAGTTCATTGAAGAGCTTTGGTCTTGTTCTATACTACACCGAGGAGTCTTAACCATAGATGGGGGCTTTTGACCGTGTACATATAGTTCATCGAGGGGCCCTAGCTGTGTTTAGAATTGATTACGATTGAGACTTCTTTCGTTCACTGAAGAGGCCAGTGTCGGGACTACTTGGCCCGAGGGGTAGTCTACAGGGTATAACTAGATTACAGATTTTAGACCGATGGTACATTTTTGGTAAATTTCCCAATACACTTGATGTGATGAGATGATGATATAGATTTCAGTTGATAGTTATATTATGATTATGAGATGATATTTTTTAGTATTACGAGGACGTCTCACTTTATTATTATTATTATTATTATTATTATTATTATATGTTGTTATATTGTGGATTGTTAAATGATGTGAACTTGATATTTGGTAAAAACGTATAAATGAAAAAGTATAATTATTTCTGAACTTCTCGACTCACTGAGTTATCAACTCATATATTTTTCCACTATTTCCTTATCAGGTAGTAATTGAGTTTCTGGGCATCTTTGGAGTTGATCCTTGATTTTGGAGTTAGATCCCTCGACAGAGTTAGCTAGTATGACTCATTTCAAGAGCATGTAGTCAGTATTTTAAGACTATGTTCATTTTTGGATATCATTCTACATTACTTGTAGATAGTTGGATGGGCTCATTACGTATTTTGCATATTGTAGTAGCCTTGATGGTGGGTTCAACTTTTAGTTGGTATCTATCATCGACGCACGTCACATTCCAGGTCCGATAGTGTTACTAGGAGTAGGGCATGTCACACATCCTCTCCACCACCCTCAGCAGCTACAAGAGCATTTTCTCCGCCACCAATAGAACTCTCCTCAATTTGTTGACCACCGCCTGCAGTTGCATTTTGATTCAAATTAGGGACGTCGACGAAGTCTTTCTCGAACGTAAATGATGGAAATGGAAAGTTACCTCTCTATATACGATTTGGGTGCAATTGCAGATGACCAAAATGTAACAATCAAAATACTATTAAAAACGTTATTACTAAAACGCCATGTACATCGCAACTACGAATGACTAGTTTGTGTGTGTGTGTCATACAATTTTTTTATATTACAGCAAATAGATATAGTAATTGATGGCAAATAAAATCCTTACTCCTAATTCATTCATCAAATAGCAACTCATAAGCTACCTAATACAACAAAAGAGTTTTTGGTGCAAAATAAACTAAAAATCAATAACAAGATAACATTCGAAAGTTCTCATTCCTCGTTAGTGTCTGGGAGAGGTAAAAAGTTCAAGTATGTAACTTTATATTGAACCGAGATGAACCACCTACATCATCTCCACCACCCTTAGCAGCTGCATGAGCATTTCATCCACCACCAGTAGAACCCTATTCAATTTGTTGACCACCGCATGTAGCAGCATTTTGATTCAAAATAGGGACGTCGGCGAAGTCTTCATCGGCCCTAAATAATGGAGACGGAAAGGCACCTCTTCATCCATGAATTAGGTGCAATCGCATATGACCAAAAAAGTAACAATTAAAATACTATTAAATACAACATTACTAAAACGCCACGTACATCGTACGAGCCAATGATTAGTGTCTGTATGTGTGTGTTTTACACACTAAAATGCCACATGGTTCACACGCGCCAATGACTAGTTTATGTGAATGTACATATTAATACAATTTTTTTATGTTACAGTAAAATGATAGATTAATTGATGGTTAATAAAATCATTGCCCCTAATTCATTGATCCAATAGTAACCTATACACTACCTAACACAATAGACGAGTATTTGGTGCAAAATAAATTAAAAATATTGACAACACAACATTTTAAAGTTCTTATTCCTTGTCAGTGTTTGGGAGAGGTTAAAAGTTCAAGTCTGTAACTTTATATTAAATGGAGTTGAACCATTTCCACCACCCTTAGCAACTGCACGAGTATTTCCTCTACCACCACTAGCACCCTTCTCAATTTATTGACCATCTCCAGCAGCATTTTGATTCAAACTAGGGACGTCGGCGAAGTCATCCTCGGCCCTAAATAATGGAGAGGAAAATGCACCTCTCCATTCATGATTTCGTTGCAATCACAAATGACCAAAAAGTAACAATCAAAATACTATTAAATACATCATTACTAAAACACCACATACATCATAGGTGCTAAGGACTAGTGCGTGTGTGTGTACATAAAAAAATTTATGTTACAACAAAAAGATAGAATAATTGATGACTGATAAAATCCTTACCCCTAATTCTTTGATCAAATAGAAATCCATATGCTACCTAATACAACATAAGAGTTTTTGGTGCAAAATAAACTAAAAATCAATAACAACACAACATTCTCCACCATCTACGTTAGTGTCTTGGAGAGGTGAAAAGTTAAAGTTTGTAACTTTATATTGAATGGAGGAACCATCTACACCTTCTCCATCACCCTCAACAGCGGCAGGATCATTCATCCGCCACCAAAAGAACCCTCCTCAATTTATTGACCACTGACTGAAATGACATTTTGATTTAAATTAGGGACATCGACGAAGTCTTCCTCGACCCTAAATGATGGAGACGGAAAGACACCTCCAATCCACGATTTAGGTGCAATTGCATATGACCAAAAAGTAACAACCAAAATAATATTAAAAGCGTCATTACTAAAACACCATGTACATCGCATGTGTCAATGACTAGTGTGTGTGTGTGTATGTGTGTGTGTTATATACTAAAGCGCCACGTGCCAATGACTAGTAAATGAGTGTGTGTATGTGCATGCGTGCGTACGTACGTGATCAAATAGAAACCCATGAGCTACCAAATACAATAGAAGAGTTTTTGGTGCAAAATAAACTAGAAATCAAAAACAACATAACATCTAAAGTTCTCATTCCTCGTGAGTGTTTGGGAGAGGTGAAAAGTTCAAGTACGTAACTTTATATTAAATGGAGCTGAACCATCTTCAACCACTCATCTACCCTCAACAGCTATCAGAGCATTTCCTCGCCACTAGTAGCACCCTCCTCAATTGGTTTACCACTGCCTGTAGCAGTATTTTGATTCAAATAAGGGACGTCAGTGAAATCTTCCTGGGCCCTAAATGATGGAGACGGAAATGCACCTTTCCATCCATGACTTAGGTCCAATCTCATATGTCCAAAAAGTAACAATCAAAATACAATTAAACACGTCTTTATTGAAATGCCATGTACATCGCACATGCCAATGACTAGTATGTGTGTGTGTGTGTGTGTTATACACTAGAACGCCATGTGCTTAGCATGTGCCAATGACTAGTTTATGTGTGTGTGTATATATACATACATTGTTTTTATATTATAGCAAAATAGTAGAATAATTGATGGTTAATAAAATCTTAGATCCTAATTTATTGATCAAATAGCAACCCATACACTACCTAACACAAGAAACGAGTTTTTGGTGCAAAATAAATTTAAAATATTGACAACATAACATTTTAAACTTCTCATTCCTCGTCAGTGCTTGGGAAAGGGGAAAAGTTCAAGTCCGTAAATTATATTGAATGGAGCTGAACCATCTACACCATCTCATCCACCCTCAGCAACTGCAAGAGCATTTCCTCCACCAAAACGAGCACCGTCCTCAATTTATTGACCATCGCTTGCAATATCATTTCGATTCAAATTAGGGACGTCGTCGATGTCTTTCTCGACCCTAAATGATGGAGACGTAACGGTACCTAACCATCCACGATTTGGGTGCAATCGTAGATGACCAAAAAGTAACAATCAAAATACTGTAAATATGTCATTACTAAAATGCCATTTACATTACACATAAAAATGACGTGTGTGCATATTATACAATAAAACATCACACACAAGCCAATGACTAGTATATGTATTTATATACAATTTTTTTATGTTATAGCGAAAAGATACTAATAAGAATCTTACTCCTATTTCATCGATCAAATAGCAACCTGTAGGTTACCTAATACAACAAACGAGTTATTGGTGCAAAATAAAATAAAAATAATAACAATATAATATTCTGAACTTCTCATTCCTCATCAATATCTCGGAGAGGTGAAAAGTTCAAGTATTTTATATTATAGCAAAAAGATAGAAAAAAGATAGAATAATTGATGGTTAATAAAATCTTTGTTCCTAATTCATTGATCAAATAGCAACCCATACACTACCTAACACAATAAACAAGTTTTTGGTGCAAAATAAATTAAAAATATTGACAACATAACATTTTAAACATCTCATTCCTCGTCAGTGTCTGGGAGAGAGGAAAAGTTCAAGTCCGTAAATTATATTGAATGGAGCTGAACCATCTACACCATCTCATCCACCCTCAGCAACTGCAAGAGCATTTTCTCCACCACCATCAGCACCTTCTTCAATTTATTGACAACCATCTACAATAGCATTTCAATTCAAATTAAAGACGTCGTCGAAGTCTTCCTCGGCCCTAAATGATGGAGACATAATAGTACCTGACTATCCAAAATTTGGGTGCAATCGTAGATGACCAAAAAGTAACAATCAAAATACTATAAATACGTCATTACTAAAATGCCACGTACATCACACGTTCAAATGACGTGTGTGTGTATTATAAAATAAAGCACCACACACATGCCAATGAGTAGTGTATGTGTTTACATACAATTTTTTTATGTTACAACGAAAAGATAGAGGCTAAAAAAAATCTTACTCCTAATTCATCGATCAAATAGCAACCTATAGGCTACCTTATACAACAAAGGAATTCTTGGTGCAAAATAAAATAAAAATCAATAACAATATAACATTCTAAACTTCACATTCCTCATCAGTATCTTAGAGAGGTAAAAAGTTCAAGTCCGTAACTTAATACTGAATGAAGCTGAACCATCTACACCCTCACCTCTATTCTCCGTAGCTGTCAGAGCATTTCTCCCGCCACCAGCAGCACGCTCCTCAATTTGTTGACCACCGTCTGCAGCAGCATTTCGATTCAAATTAGGGACGTCGATGAAGTCTTCCTCGGCCCTAAATGATGGAGATGGAAAGGCACGTCCCCATCAACGATTTGCAATCGCATATAACCAAAAATAACAATCAAAATGCTATTAGATGTATCATTACTAAAACGCCATGTACAAAGTATGAGCGAATGACTAGTGTGTGCGTGTGTGTATTATACACTAAAACACCACGTGCTTCGGACGTATTGATTAGTTTATGTGTGTGTGTGTATACATACAATTTTTTTATGTTACAGCAAAAGGTTAGAATAATTGACGGCTAATAAAGTCTTTGCTTTTGATTTATTGTTGAAATAGAAACCAATACACTACCTAACACAACAGACGAGTTTTTGGTGCAAAAATAAACTAAAAATATTTAAAACATAACATTTTAAAGTTCTTATAATATGATGACATCTCACTTATTGATTATTATTATTATTATTATTATTATTATTATTATTATTATTATTATTATTATTATTATTATTATATGTTGTTATATTGTGAATTGTTAAATGACGTAAACTTGATATTTGGTAAAAATGTATAAGTGAAAAAGTATAATTATTTCTGAACTTTTTAATTCATTGAGTTATCAACTCATATAAAATCACAATTTCCTTATCAGGTAGCAGTTGAATTTCTGGGCATCTTTGGAGTTGAGCCTTGATTTTGGAGTTAGAGCCCCGACAGAGTTAGCTAGTATGACTCATTTCATAGAGCATGTAGTCAGTATTTTGGGACATTTTCATTTTTTGATATCATTTTACATCACTTGTAGATAGTTTGATGGGCTCACTACGCATTTTACATATTGTAGTAGCCTTGATGGTGGGTTCAACTTTTAGTTGGTATCTAACATCGAGGCACGTCATACTCTAGTCTGGTAGCGTTACTAGGAGTGGGACGTGTCATACATCCACTCCGCCACCCTCAGCAGCTACAAGAGCATTTTCTCCACCACAAATAGAACCCTCATCAATTTGTTGACCACCGTTTGCAGCAGCATTTTGATTGAAAATTAGGGACGTCGACGAAGTCTTTCTCAAACCTAAATGGTGGAGATGGAAAGTCAGCTCTCTATATAGGATTTGGCTGCAATTGCAGATTACCAAAATGTAACAATCAAAATACTATTAAAAACGTTACTACTAAAACGCCATGTACATCGCAACTGCCAATGACTAGTTTGTGTGTGTGTATGTAAACATACAATTTTTTTATGTTACAGTAAATAGATATAATAATTGATGGCAAATAAAATCCTTACTCCTAATTCATTGATCAAATAGCAAACCCATAAGCTACCTAATACAACAAAAGAGTTTTTGGTGTAAAATAAACTAAAGAGTTTTTGGTGTAAAATAAACTAAAAATCAATAACAAGATAACATTCTAAAGTTCTCATTCAGTGTCTGGGAGAGATAAAAAGTTCCAGTATGTAACTTTATAATGAATGGAGATGAACCATCTACATCCTCTCCACCACCCTTAGCAGCTGTAGGAGCATTTCCTCCATCGCTAGCAGAACCCTCTTCAATTTGTTGACCACTGCCTGTAGTAGCATTTTGATTCAAATTAGGGACGTCGGCGAAGTCTTCATCGGTTCTAAATAATGGAGATGGAAAGGCACATCTCAATCCATGAATTAGGTGCAATAACATATGACCAAAAAGTAACAATTATAGTACTATTAAATACTTCATTACTAAAACTCCAAGTACATTGCACGAGCCAATGATTAGTGTGTGTGTGTGTGTATGTGAGTGTGTTTTACACACTAAAACGCCACGTGCTTCAGACGTTCCAATGCTTAGTTTATGTGAATGTATAAATTAATACAATTTTTTATGTTACAATAAAATGATACAATAATTGATGGTTAATAAAATCATTGCTCCTAATTCATTGATCCAATAGTAACCCATACACAGCCTAACACAATAAACTTGTATTTGGTGGAAAATAAATTAAAAATATTACCAACACAACATTTTAAAGTTCTTATTCCTCGTCGGTGTTTGGGAGAGGTGAAAAGTTCAAGTTTATAACTTTATATTGAATGGAGTTGAACCATCTCCACCACCCTTACCAGTTGCACAAGTATTTCCTCCACCACCACTAGAACCCTTCTCAATTTATTGACCATCTCCAGCAGCATTTTGATTCAAACTAGGGACATTGGCGAAGTCATCCTCGACCCTAAATAATGGAGAGGAAAATGCACCTCTCCATTCATGATTTGGTTGCAATCACAAATGACCAAAAAGTAACAATCAAAATACTATTAAATAAATCATTACTAAAACACCACATACATCGTAGGTGCTAATGACTAGTGTGTGTACGTATGGGTGTACATAAAAAATTTATGTTACAGCAAAAATATAGAATAATTGATGGCTGATAAAATCCTTACCCCTAATTCATTGATCAAATAGAAACCCATATGCTACCTAATATAACATAAGAGTTTTTTGTGTAAAATAAACTAAAAATCATTAACAACACGACATTCTAAACTTCTCATTCTTCGTTAGTGTCTTGGAGAGGTGAAAAGTTAAAGTTCATAACATTATATTGAATGGAGATGAACTATCTACACCTTCTCCACCACCCTTAGCAGCTATAGGAGCATTTCCTCCGTCACCAGCAGAACCCTCCTCAATTTATTAACCACTGACCGAAATGACATTTTTTATTCAAATTAGTGACATCGACGAAGTCTTCCTCAACCCTAAATGATGGAGACGGAAAGACACCTCTCAATCCATGATTTAGGTACAATTGCATATGACCAAAAAGTAAAAACCAAAATAATATTAAAAACGTCATTACTAAAACGCCACGTACATCGCACTTGTCAATGACTAGGGTGTGTATGTGTGTGTTATACACTAAAACACCGCGTGTTTCGTACGTGCCAATGACTAGTAAATGTGTGTGTCTGTGTGTGTACACAATTTTTTATGTTACAACAAAAAAATAGATTAATTGATGGCTGAAAAATCCTTAATCCTAATTCATTTATCAAATAGCAGATCATGAGCTATCAAATACAATAGAAGAGTTTTTGGTGCAAAATAAACTAGAAATCAAAAACAACATAACATTTAAAGTTCACATTCCTCGTAAGTGTTTGGGAGAGGTGAAAAGTTCGAGTAAGTAACTTTATATTGAATGGAGCTAAACCATCTACAGCCACTCATCCACCTTCGCCAGCTGTCAAAGCATTTCCTCCACCACTAGCAGCACCCTGCTCAATTTGTTGACCATTGCTTGTAGTAGTATTTTGATTCAAATAAAGGAAGTCTGTGATATCTTCCTTGGCCCTAAATGGTGGAGATGGAAAGGCACATTTCCATCCACGACTTGGGTGCAATCTGATATGTCCAAAAAAGTAACAATCAAAATACTCTTAAATACATCTTTATTGAAATGCCATGTACATCGCACGTGCCAATGACTAGTGTGTGTGTGTGTGTGTGTGTGTGTACACATACATTTTTTTATATTATAGCAAAAAGATAGAATAATTGATGGTTAATAAAATCTTTGCTCCTAATTCATTGATCAAATAGCAACCCATACATACATAATACAATAAAACAAGTTATTGGTGCAAAATAAATTAAGAATATTGACAACATAACATTTTAAACTTCTCATTCCTCGTTAGTGTCTAGGAGAGGGGAAAATTTCAAGTCTGTAAATTATACTGAATGGAGCTGAACCATCTACACCACCTCATCCAACCTCAGCAGCTGCAAGAGTATTTCCTCCACCACCACCAGTACTCTCCTCAATTTATTGACCACCGCCTACAATAGAATTTCGATTCAAATTATAGATGTTGTCAAAGTCTTCCTCGGCCCTAAATGATGGAGACGTAACGGTACCTGACCTTCCACAATTTGGGTGCGATCACAAATGACCTAAAAGTAACAATCAAAATACTATAAATACGTCATTACTAAAATGCCATGTACATCACACGTGCAAATGACGTGTGTGTATTATAAAATAAAACACCACACACATGCGAATGACTAGTGTATGTGTTCACATACAATTTTAATATGTTACAGAGAAAAGATAGAGGCTAATAAAAATTTTACTCCTAATTCATCGATCAAATAGCAACTCATAGGCTACCTAATACAACATAGGAGTTCTTGGTGCAAAATAAAATAAAAATCAATTACAATATAACATTCTAAACTTCTCATTCCTCATCAGTATCTTGGAGAGGTGAAAAGTTCAAGTCCGTAACTTTATATTCAATGGAGTTGAACCATCCACACCCTCACATCTATTCTTAGTAGCTGCCAGAGTATTTCTCCCGCCACTAGCAGCACCCTACTCAATTTGTTGACTACCGCCTCCAGCAGTATTTAGATTCAGATTAGGAATGTCGACGAAGTCTTGCAACATTTTGATTCAGATTAAGAACATCAGCGAAGTCTTGCTGCATTTCAATTCAGATTAGGGACGTCGGCAAAGTAGTCATCGACCCTAAATGATGGAGACGGAAAGGTATATCTCCATCAATGATTTAGGTACAATTGCATAAACCAAAAGTAACAATAAAAATGCTATTAAATGTGTCATTACTAAAATACTACGTACATCGTACGAGCCAAAGATTAGTGTATGTGTGTGCGTGTCTGTGTGTGTTATACACTAAAATGCAACTTGTTTTGCACATATTGACTAGTTTATGTGTGTGTATATATACATACAATTTTTTTATGTTACAGCAAAAGGGTAGAATAATTGACGGCTAATAAAATCTTTGCTTCTAATTTATTGATATTTTGATTTAGACTATGGACGTCGGCGAAGTCTTCCTCGGTCTTAAATAATGGAGATGAAAAGGGACTTCTCCATTCATGATTTGGGTGCAATCGCAAATGACCAAAAAGCAACGATCAAATACTATTATAATATGTCATTACTAAAATGCCACATACATCATAGGTGCCAATGACTAGTTTCTGTGCGTGTGTATGTGTATACATAAACTTTTTTTATGTTACCACAAAAAGAAAGAATAATTGATGGCTAATAAAATTCTTACTCCTAATTCATTGATCACATAGAAACTCATAGGCTACGTAATACAATAGAAGAGTTTTTGGTGCAAAATAAACTAAAAATCGATAAAAACATAACATTATAAACTTCTCATTCTTCGTTAGTATCTGGGAGAGGTGAAAAGTTCAAGTTCATAACTTTGTATTCAATGGAGATGAACCATCTATGCCATATTCTCTATCCTCAATAGCTGCCGAAGCATTTTCCCTGCCACTTGTCGCACCCTCTTCAGATTAGGGATGTCGACGAAGTCTTCCTCGGCCCTAAATGATGGGGACGGAAAGGTACGGCTCCATCAACGATTTGGTTGCAAACGCATGTAACCAAAAGTAACAATCAAAATGCTATTAATTGCATCATTACTAAAATGCCACGTACATCGTACGAGTCAATGATTAGTGTGTGTGTGTATTATACACTAAAATGCCACGTGATTCACACGTATTGACTAGTTTATGCATGTGTATATATACATACAATTTTTTTTTATATTATAGCAAAATGATAGAATGATTGATGGCTAATAAAATCTTTGCTTCCAATTTATTCATCAAATAGTAACCATTATACTACCTAACACAACATACAAGTTTTTGGTGCAAAATAAACTAAAAATATTGAAAAGATAACATTTTAAAGTTCTTATTCCTCGTTAGTGTTTAGATGAGGTGGAAATTTCAAGTCTGTAACTTTATATTGAATGGAGCAGTACCATCACCTCCATCCTTAGTAGTTCCACGAGTATTTCCTCTGGCACTAGCAACACCCTGTTGAATTTGTTGACCATCTCTTGCAGCAATATTTTGATTCAGACTATGGACGTCGATGAAGTCTTCCTTGATCTTAAATAATGGAGATGAAAAGGGACTTCTCCATTCATGATTTGTGTGCAATTGTAAATGACGAAAAGTAACAATCAAAATATTATTAAATACGTCATTACTAAAACGCCACGACATCATAGGTGCCAATGACTAGTTTGTGTATGTGTGTATGTGTATACATAAACTTTTTTTTACGTTACAGCAAAAAGAAAGAATAATTGATGGCTAATAAAATCCTTACTCCTAATTCATTGATTCAATAGAAACCCATAGGCTACTTAATACAATAGAAGAGGTTTTGGTGCAAAATAAATTAAAAATCAATAACAACATAACTTTCTAAACTTCTCATTCTTCGTTAGTATCTGGGAGAGGTGAAAAGTTCAAGTACATAACTTTACATTAATGGAGTTAAACCATCGACACCCACTAGGGTATGTATGTGTGTGTTATACACTAAAACACCGCGTGTTTCGCACGTGCCAATGACTAGTAAATGAGTGTGTATGTGTGTGTGTGTGTGTACACAATTTTTTTATGTTACAGCAAAAAAATAGATTAATTTATGGCTAAAAATCCTTACTCCTAATTCATTGATTAAATAGCAACCCATGAGCTACCAAATACAACAGAAGAGTTTTTAGTGCAAAATAAACTAGAAATAAAAAAAAAACATAACATCTAAAGTTTTCATTCCTCGTGAGTGTTTCGGAGAGGTGAAAAGTTCAAGTACGTAACTTCATATTCAAGTACGTAACTTCTCCATCCTCAACAGCTACCGGAGTATTTTCTCCGCCACTAGCAGCACCCTCCTCAATTTGTTGAATACTGCTTGTCATAGTATTTTGATTCAAATAAAGGACGTCACGAAGTCTTCCTCGACCCTAAATGGTAGAGATGGAAAGGTACATTTCCATCCACGACTTGGGTGAAATCTCATATGTCCAAAAAGTAACAATCAAAATACTATTAAATACGTCTTTATTGAAATGCCACGTACATCGCATGTGCCAATAACTAGTGTATGTGTGTGTGTATTATACACTAAAATGCCATGTGCTTCGTATGTGCCAATGACTAGTTTATGTGTGTGTGTATATATACATACATTGTTTTTATATTATAGCAAAATAGTAGAATAATTGATGGTTAATAAAATCTTAGATCCTAATTTATTGATCAAATAGCAACCCATACACTACCTAACACAAGAAACGAGTTTTTGGTGCAAAATAAATTTAAAATATTGACAACATAACATTTTAAACTTCTCATTCCTCGTCAGTGCTTGGGAAAGGGGAAAAGTTCAAGTCCGTAAATTATATTGAATGGAGCTGAACCATCTACACCATCTCATCCACCCTCAGCAACTGCAAGAGCATTTCCTCCACCAAAACGAGCACCGTCCTCAATTTATTGACCATCGCTTGCAATATCATTTCGATTCAAATTAGGGACGTCGTCGATGTCTTTCTCGACCCTAAATGATGGAGACGTAACGGTACCTAACCATCCACGATTTGGGTGCAATCGTAGATGACCAAAAAGTAACAATCAAAATACTGTAAATATGTCATTACTAAAATGCCATTTACATTACACATAAAAATGACGTGTGTGCATATTATACAATAAAACATCACACACAAGCCAATGACTAGTATATGTATTTATATACAATTTTTTTATGTTATAGCGAAAAGATACTAATAAGAATCTTACTCCTATTTCATCGATCAAATAGCAACCTGTAGGTTACCTAATACAACAAACGAGTTATTGGTGCAAAATAAAATAAAAATAATAACAATATAATATTCTGAACTTCTCATTCCTCATCAATATCTCGGAGAGGTGAAAAGTTCAAGTTCGTAACTTTATATTGAATGGAGCTGAACCACGACACCATCACCTCTATTCTCAGTAGCTACCGGAGCATTCCCCCTGCCACCAGTGGCACCCTCCTCAATTAGTTGACCACTGCCTATAGCAGCATTTCGATTCATGTTAGGGACGTCGACGAAATCTTGCAGCATTTCGATTGAGATTAGGGACGTCGACGAAGTCTTCCTCGGACCTAAATGATGGAGACGGAAAGGCACGTCTCCATCAACGATTTGGGTACAATCGCATATCACCAAAAGTAACAATCAAAATGCTATTAAATGCGTCATTACTAAAACGCCACGTACATCATATGAGCCAAGGATTTTTGTGTGTGTGTGTATTATACATCAAAATGCCACCTGATTCACATGTATTGACTAGTTTATGTTTGTGTATATATACATACAATTTTTTTATATTACGGCATAAATGATAGAATAATTGATGGCTAATAAAATCTTTGCTTCTAATTTATTGATCAAATAGCAACCAATACACTACCTAACACAGCAGACGAATTTTTGGTGAAAAATAAACTAAAAATATTGAAAAGTTAACATTTTAAAGTTCTTGTTCTTCATTAGTGTTTAGATTAGGGGAAAAGATTAGGTCCGGAACTTTATCTTGAATGGAGCAGAACCATTACCTCCACCCTTAGCAGTTGTACAAGTATTTCTTTCGGCACCAGCAGCACCCTCTTCAATTTGTTGACCATCTCCTACAGCAATATTTTCATTCAGACTATGGACGCCGACAAAGTCTTCCTCGATCCTAAATAATGGAGACGAAAAAGCACTTCTCCATTGATGATTTGGGTGCAATTGTAAATGACCAAAAGTAACAATCAAAATACTATTAAATATGTTATTATGAAAATGCCACGACATCATACATGCCAATGACTAGTTTGTGTATGTATGTACGTGTATACATAAGCTTCTTTCTACGTTACAGCAAAAAGAAAGAATAATTGATGGCTAATAAAGTCCTTACTCCTAATTCATTGATCAAATAGTCCTAATTCATTGATCAAATAGAAACCCATAAGCTACTTAATACAACAAAAGAGGTTTTGGTGCAAAAAAAAATTAAAAATCAATAACAACATAACATTCTAAACTTCACATTCTTCATTAGCATCTGGGAGAGGTGAAAAGTTTAAGTTCATAACTTTATTTTGAATGGAGAATGAACCATCTATGCCCTCTCGACCACCCTCTGCAGCTGTAGGTGCATTTCCTTCGCCACCAACAAAACCTTCCTCAATTTATTGACCACTGTCTGAAGTGAAATTTTGATTCAAATTAGGGACATCGGCAAAGTCTTCCTCGGCCCTAAATGATGGAGGCAAAAAGGCACCTCTCAATCCACGATTTGGGTAAAATCGTAGATTACCAAAAATTCACAATCAAAATACTATTAAAAATGTCATTACTAAAATGCCATGTACATCGCACGTGTCAATGACAAGTGAGTGTGTGTTATACAATAAAATACCACGTGCTTCGGACATGCCATGACTAGTGAATGTGTTTGCGTGTGTGTTTCCACAGTTTTTTTATGTTGCTGCAAAAAAATGGAATAATTGATGGCAAAAAAATCCTTAATCCTAATTCATTAATCAAATAGTAACCAATAAGCTACCAAATACAACAGAAGAGTTTTTGGTGCAAAATAAACTAAAAATAAAAAACAACACAACATTCTAAAGTTCTCATTCCTCGTAAGTGTCTGGGAGAGGTGAAACGTTCAAGTACGTAACTTTACATTACTGGAGCTGAACCATCGACACCCACTCATCCACCCTCAACAGTTGTTAGAGCATTTTCTTCGCCACTAGCAGCATCCTCAATTTGTTGACCACTGCCTAGAGCAATACTTTGATTCAAATTAGGGACGTAAATGATGGAGATGGAAAGGCACTTCTCCATCCACGATTTGGGTGCAATCACATATGACCAAAAAGTAACGATCAAAATACTATTAAATTTGTCATTAGTAAAATGCCATGCACATTACATGTGCCAATGACTAGTGTGTGTATTGTAAACTAAAATGCCACGTGCTTCGCACGTGCCAATGATTAGTTCATTTGTGTATATATACATACATTTTTTTAATGTTACAGCATGAAGATAGAATAATTGATGGCTAATAAATTCCTTACTCCTAGGTCATTGATCAAATAGCAACCCATTGAGTACCTAATACAATAGAAGATTTTTTGGTGCAAAATAAACTAAAAATAGTAACATAACATTCTAAACTTTTCATTCCTCGTCAGTGTCTGGGAGAGGTGAAAAGTTCAAATCCGTAAATTATATTGAATGAAACTGAACCATTTATACCATCTTCTCTACCCGCAACAGCTGCAAGAGCATTTCCTCCTCTACCAGCAGCACCATCCTCAATTTATTGTCCACCGCCTACAGCAGCATTTCGATTCAAATTAGGAACATTATCAAAGTCTTCATCGGCCCTAAATGATGGAGATGTAAAGGCACCATTCCATCCACGATTTGGGTACAATCATAGATGACCAAAGGGTAACAATCAAAATACTATAAATACGTCATTACTAAAACACCACGTACATCATACATGCCAATGATATGTGTCTTTGTTTGTATTATACGATAAAACACTATGTACTTCACACGTACCAATGACTAGTGTTAGTGTGTGTGTGTGTGTGTGTACATACAATTTTTTTATGTTACAGCAAAAAGATCGAATACTTGATGGCTAATAAAAATCTTACTCTTAATTCATTGATCAAATAGCAACATATAGGCTACCCAATACAACATAAGAGTTATTGGTACAAAATAAAATGAAAATCAATAGCAGCATAACATTCTAAACTTTTCATTCCTCATTAGTATCTGGGAGAGGTGAAAAATTTAAGTCCGTAACTTTTTATTGAATAGAGTTGAACCATCTACACCCTCTCCTCTACCCTCAGCAATTGTCAGAGCATTTCCTCCGCACCAGTAGCACCCTCCTCAATTTGTTGACCACTGCCTATAGCAGTATTTTGTTTCAAATAAGGGAAGTCGACGAAGTCTTCCTCGGCTATAAATGATAGAGATGGAAAGGCACCTCTCCATCCACGATTTGGGTCCAATCGCATATGACCAAAAAGTAACAATTAAAATACTATTAAATGTGTTATTACTAAAACGACACGTATATCGCACTGCCATGACTAGTTTGTGTGTGTGTATGTGTGTATTGTAAACTAAAATTCCACGTGTTTCGCACGTGCCAATTCCTTACTCCTAATTTATTGAATAATTATAAATTCCTTACTCCTAATTCATTGATCAAATAGCAACTCATAGGCTACCAAATACAACATAAGATTTTTTGGTGCAAAATAAACTAATAATCAATAACAACGTGAAATTCTTAACTTTTCATTCCTTGTCGTGTCTAGGAAAGGTGAAAAGTTCAAGTCCGTAACTTTATATTGAAATGCAGTTGAACCATCTCTATTCTCTTCTCCAGCCTTAGCACCTGTAGGAGTATTTTCTCCACCAATAGCAACGCTCTCCACCATTTGTTGACCATTATCGCCAGCAGTATCTTGATTCAGGTTAGGGACGTCGACGAAGTCTTTCTCGACCCTAAATGATAGAGGTGAAAATGCACTATTAAAACTTAAGCGAGAATATGGTAATATGGTAAATTATACAAGAACACATGATTTACATGGAAACACAACTAGAGAAAAAATAACGGGTACATAAGGGGAATTTACTAATATTAAAATATGTAAGGAGTACAAATTATGTTGGATGATCTCTCAAGAGATATAATTACTTCAATATATAATACAAGACGAGCCTAACAAAATTAGAGTCCCAATATAATAGGCATAACCAATAACAGTGTTTGAGATTGAATATGATAGAAAGATTGTCAAAATAGCAAAATCCAATTGTACCAGATGACATGATCGGTCGAGTAGCACCCCCGTGGCTAGTAAATGATGCCACAATTGGTCGAGTGCTTGCCTAGCAGTTAGCGAGGGTGGATATCACTGAAATTTTTGCTTGAGAGCTCGAGGAATAGTGTTCAACGTGAATCTTCTCCTTGCTTACGTTTTAGACTTTTTCAACTATCAACTCCCAATAGAACTCCCAAATAGAATTTCAAATAGAATTCAAGTCACTACTGAAATTTTCACTTTGACATGAATTCCACTTCAAGGAATAAAATAATAACTCGTCAACATTAATTCTCCAACAAAACTCTCAACCTCTTCCACAAAAGCCCCTAAGGAAAAACTTGTAAATACTTAAACTTAGTTAATTAAAAAACAATTTATTAAGTACCCAGCTCAAATAGTACACGCCAGACAGTCATAGTATCCTATAATAAGTTATTAAAGCAGTTCTAATTGCAGCGTGCAGACAGAGTATAGTGTCCTATGTGATTTACTCAATTGCAGAAATTAACAAGTAAACCCCTAAAGGAAATATTTACGGGGCAAATCAATCCATTAAATCGAACGATTAAAAATACAATAGTTTGATTTTGTAATTTTGAAAAATTAACAAAAAACAATCAAAAGAAATATAAGAACAACTCTCTAGTTTTCTTCTTCTTTTAACTTGTAGAAGTATAATCAAACCATCAAGTCTTGAGTTTATCACCACTTCACTATTTTACTTGGGCGCAACCAGAACTTTGATTAAGAATCTCAATTCTTAACTTACGCAAAATAGCTTGATCTTTGAATTGGATTGAACATTCATGTTTTGGTGTTCTCTTCAAGTACAGTTGAAGAACACGATTTTGCTAAGAGATTATTCAATAATATGAGATTATTCAATAATGCATGGAACCATGTGTACTCTCTAGAATATGGCAAAACTCGTTGCTGCAGGTTCAACGAGATCATGGTTTCTCAAAGCAGACTTTGAAAGTATTCAATAAGACATGAGTCTGATTGCCCTTGCTGAAGATGGCAAAACGTGTGGCTGCTAGGTCACCGAACTTTGAAAAAAATTCCAAAGCCATTAATCGTCCATCATTTCTTTGCTTCACTTATATAAGTAATTTACTAGGCACACATTGAACTTACCTAAAATTAAAACATTAAAACACGGTAAGTATATAATCATATCACCTTTGATTTATTTGATATGGTAATTAATAGATTTAAGGCAAAGTTTAATATTAAATCAATCTTTCCTTAAAGTAATAGCCAATATTAGATTAAATCTTACCTAAACTTATACACAATAGAAGGGATAATAATATAACCAAATCATACAGATTTATTTGATATGATAATAAATAAATTTAAGGAAATTGTAATAATAAACCAATGTTTCCTTCACTTTAATTATTTAACCAAAGTGGAAATTGCATCCCGTTTTGGGTGTTAAAACCCTAAAATCTGTAGCCAAAGAATTCTGTTGAAAACTCATACCAACTAATCAGTCAGTACTGACTGTCTACTTAGGAACAACATCCTTTTTTCATGTTTTTGCCCTTTTTCATTGACATTTAAAAATCAATCTATAGTGAGTGAGCTATTGATATTGTCCTGTTGTCAGTTACTATGGAAAGTCAGCCATTGATATTGTCCTTATGTTTGCTACTTTCACTGTAGTTCTAGGTGTCTGTCCCGGTAATTTATCATATCCAACTGCTTTAACAAACTTCAAATTGGTATATTCTTTCTCTTTTCCTTTCTCTTCATAACCTAGGTCTTCTTTGATATCTAAGGCTCTCCATAGCTGACAACTTCATTTAAGCGGACGAATCCAACGGTCAATTGTCTAACTTTCTCCTTAGTGTGGTCCAGTTCAACCCGGAGTTCCAAGATTTGATTTTCATTTTCATTAAGCACTTTGGATATGGCCTCTTTTTCGGTTACAATAACAGTCCTCTCTTCTTCAACAAACTCCATCATTGCTAGAAGTGTAACATTCTTTTCTTGTTCATCTTCCAAGTTTCTTTTCAATATTTTACATTATGAACATAGGTTGCTTGGTCCGGTTATGTCATTGTCCAGTGAGTTCGTACCTACAGGCAACAGTTGCAGCGAGTTAGCATCAGACTGAAGATTGACAATAAATGAGGTTACTTGGTTATCGTCTATTATATCCTCCTCATCTGAGTTTGACTCTCTATCTTCTTCATCGCTCCATGTTATGCTCATGGCTTACTTAGATTGGGACTTTTTAAATGTGTTTGCTCATTCTGCTGTAATGTGTCCAAATCCTTTGTATTCATGACATTGAATGTGATTCTGAGTTCTTTCCACAGATAAGGTAGTGTTTTCCCTTGAGTTGTTAAAGACTTCTTCTTTTGTGGTTATTGAGGTCTTAAGATTCTTCCTTCCTGATCATTGTTTAGGAATTTCTTTTGTGAGCATGGCCATATACTCATGACTATCGCTACCATTTCCTTTTTTCTACCTTAACCTGCTTGATTTTAAATGCAATTCTCGATCATTTTTTCTTCTTTCTCCTATGGAGATGTAACTCATAGGTCATTAAAGAACCCAACCAGTTTTTCTGCCCTTATACTCTCTATTTCTTTACTATCCTCGATGGCAATTACCTTGGAATGGAATTTGTTACGTAATGATCTAATAATCCTTTTCACTATTTCACTTTTTGAATACTTTTTTCCCAAGGTGTAAGCTGAGTTGGTGATATCACTTAGGTTGGCATAGAAATCTTTGAAATATTCATGATCCATTATTGTTAGTTGCTCAAATTAAAGTGTAAGCATTTGAAGTTTAGAAGACTTCACAATAGAGGTTCCTTTAGAACAACTTGCAATATGTACCACGCTTATTTATCCACCTTACATGTAGAAATCAAGTGAAATAGAATGAGTATACAAATGAGAAAATATCATTTAAAACTTTTGAATTCCAATTAGACTATGAAAATATGTAGTCTCACACTCATATATTCTTCTCTCTCTTTCTACAACTTTTTCGATCACGATGGGAATTTTATACCCATACATGATTGAATGCCATGCTTTCACCTCGAAGGATTGGACATAAACATGCATCCTAATTTTTTAATAGGATTAATAATCCTGTCTAGAATAGGAGGTTTAAAAGGTGCACCGTCCATTGCTAGATTTTACGTGGATCACACTTTTTAAAAGTGAAACCCCTTTGATACAAATTATAAATATTTAAACCTAGTTAATTAAAAATTCTTTCTTAATTACCCAGTTCAGACAGTACACGCCAAGTAGTCAAAATATCTTACAAACAATTTTTAAAGCAGTTTTGACTACAACCATATACTGTTCTACATTATTTGCTTAATTATATAAATTAATAGGTATGAAAATCAAATATAACATGGTAAACCCCTAAGGATCTGCTTAGGAATTACAACGATAGCTGTTATGAGCGTTTCTTAAATTAATGATTTTAAGCGCTTATGAACAGACCGATTTTGAGTGATGTTAGTAGCATATGTCTAACTCATGTTTAGGAGTTTATTATCCATAGTTCTGAATTTGTTTGAAAGAATAAAATTACATATAACTCCCTTATAGTGAAATTTTCAGTTTATAGTTTATTGTATGATTTTTTTTATTCACAAGTGATATTTTACTTATAGGTAAATTTTTGCATGTAAGTTAATATTTACTTTAAAAAGTTAAATAAAGTTAAATATTTAGCCCTTGTTTAATCCTCATTTTTTCTCTCTTCTTTTCAACCACATATTTTTCAATAAAATAATATTACACGCTATCAAAAACTTCTCTTTCATTTTTAACCACACATTTTTCATGATCTATTATTTCAAAATGTATTCTACACCAAAAATGGAGTTCAAACATGCATTTATTTAAAATTGTTATATTATGAAAGGTACGTTTGAAGAGAATATAAGAAACGGTAAAAAATAAGCCAATTTGGTAAGTTAAGAGAACCTTTCAAAATTACACTACACCGTTTTTGGTTGGTTTTTAAACCATCCAAAATTGATGCCAAAAAAATTAGCAAGCACTGGTTCTTACAACCCCTTATAAACGGTGCCACTCAAAATCGGTGAAAAAACTCCCAAGCAGACCCAAAGGAAAATATCCATGCTACGGGTAAATCAATCCACTAAATCAAACGATCAAATATATAATAGTTTCGGTTTCGTAATTTCACAAAAAAAAAATCAAAAAATCTAAGAATAACTTCTTGGCTTTCTTCTTCTTTTGATTTGTTGTAGAAGTGGAATAAACCATAAGGTCTTGACTTTATTGCCACTTCGTTATTGTACTCGATCACACCCACCACTTAAATTAAGAATCATGATTCTTAAACTATGCCAAGCAGCTTGATCATTAAATTTGATTGAACATCCATGCTCTGATGCATGGCACCAAGTAAACTCTTTGGAGTATAGTATAGCTCATTGCTCCAAGTTCTTTGTCGGGATTCTAGTTTCACAAGGCATGCTTTGAAAATATTCAATAAGGCATGAGTCAGGTTGCCTTTACTGAAAGATGGCTAAACATGTGGCTGCTAGGTCATTGAACTTCAACAGATTTTTTCAAAGCTATTAATCGTCCATTGATTTCTTACTTCACTTATGTAAGTAACTTAAAGGAACGAATTAAACTTACAAAAAATTAAAGCATTAAAAGTATATAATCATATTACGTCTGATTTATTTGACATGGTAATAAATAGATTTAAGAAAAGTTTAATATTAAATCAATATTTCTTTAAAGCAATAACCAAGATTAGATTAAATCTTACCTAAAATTATACACAACAAAATCGCTAAGAATATAATCATATCATACAAGATTTATTTGATATGATAATAAACAAACTTAAAGTGTAATAATAACCAAACATTCATTAACTTTAATTATTTAACCTATCAAATAATATCTAGGATGGTAGGTAAATAAATATGTATTAGCTGCAATATGGAAGTTAAAATTATGTTCCATTTTGAGTGTTAAAACCCTAAAATCCGTAGTCACAGAATTTTGTTGAAAACCCATACCACCTAGTTAGTCAGGATTGACTGCCTGTTTGGACAACATCCTGTTTTCCAAGTTTTTAGCCATTGTTATTAACATTTAAAAGTCAATCTATATTAAGTAAGAAAACTAAAATGATATGTAAAAACATATCAAATATATTTTTCCAACAAAACTTAACAACAAAAACCAACCAAGTCCAAGCTCTACTCAAGCTCAGTTGCATTCAAAGCATAAGCAACCAAATCTATCTCACCGAACCTCTGTAGAGGCCTACTGTAGAGGCCCATATATGCCTTAACACCAGACTTAAAGTTAAGAAATACACACTTTCAAGATCCAGGTTCTAATTTTTCATTACCAAAATGAGTGTAAGCATGACATCCGAATATCTTCAAATCAACATAACTAGGAGAATTGCCAAACCATACATTTCTTGGATTCTTTTTATGAATAGATGTTGAGAGTGAACGACTACCAAGAAAACAAACAGTAGAAACAGCTTCAACTCAAAATGACTTAGGTAAACCAGCATTGGAAATCATATAACGTACTTTCTCAATCAAATTCATCGATCCTCTCTGCCACTCTGGTTTGCTGCAGAGTCCTACAGACTGTCAAGTACCTTAAAATTTCTTCTGACTTGTAGAGAGTATTAAACTCATTAGGAAAAAAATTCCAAACCATTATTAGTGCAAAGACATTTCATGTGCCTCCCCGTCTATTTCTCAATCATGGTCTTGCATGCCTTGAATGTATTGAATACATCACTTTCCTGCCTTAAGAAAAACACCCATGATCATCAATAATGTTCAGCATATAATAAGCACCTCCTTTGGATGGCACCATAGATGGTCCTCACAAATCAGAATATATGTAATCAAATGTTCTCTTCATGTTGTGAACACCTTTGGTGAATCTAAATCTTTTTTTCTTCCCAAAAAAGCAATACTCAGAAAACTTCATTTACACCAAGAAATCGTATCTTGCTCACTTCAACCATCATATTCTCACTCATATGTCCAAAACTCATATGCCAAAGTCTAGTAACTTTTTCATCTAAGAGTACTTTTATGAACTAAATACTTATGTGTTTTTGTATTCTTTAATATACACCCTGAGCAAAACTCAAACTCAATCTGTGTTTAATGTCATCAAATATAACGTCTCTATTGATTAATACTTTCTTTTGTTTGTGGACATCATAACTTATTTGCCTTAACACCGGACTTAAAGCTAAGAAATACACAATTTCTAGATCTAGGTTCTAATCAACAAAATGAGTGTAAGCAAGACATCCAAATATCTTCAAATCACCATAACTAGGAGAATTTCCAAACCATGCCTTTTTTTTGGATTCTTTTTATCAGTAGTAGTTGAGAGTGAACGATTACCAAGAAAACAAATAGTAGAAACAGCTTCAACCCAAAATGACTTAGGTAAACCAGCATTGAAAAGCATATAACGTACTTTCTCAATCAAAGTAATTCATCCTCTCTACCACTGTGCTTTGCTGCGGAGTCTTACAGACTGTCAAGTAGCTCAAAATTTCTTCTGACTTGCAGAAAGAATTAAACTCATTAGAAAACATTCCAAACCATAATTAGTGCGGAGATGTTTCACGTGCCTCCCCATCTGCTTCTCAATCATGGTCTTTCATTCCTTGAATGTATTGAACACATCACTTTTCTGCCTTAAAAAGAACACCCAAACTTTTCAGAAATGATCATCAATAATGCTCAGTTTATAATAAGCACCTCTTTTTGGAAGGCACCCTAGATGGTCCTTAGAGATTGGAATGTATGTAATCAAGTGTTCTCTTCATGTTGTGAACACCTTTTGTGAATCTAAATCTTTTCTGTTTCTCAAAAAGCAATGCTCACAAAACTTCATTTACACCAAGAAGTCATATTGTGCTCGCTTTAACTATCATATTCTCCCTCATATGCACAATATTCATATGCCAAAGTCTAGTAATTTCTTCATCTGAGAGTAATTTTATGAACTAAATAACTTTATGTCTTTTTGGATTTTTTTTAGTAGAAAGCAAGGATTGGATGCGAATGAATTAAAATGAGCAATAATTGATCCAAAAGGTATAAAGTTACACATATTTTGGAATTTAGGATCAAGGCATTTGGAGGTTGAAGGACCTTAGTTGCAAAATTTGAGAACTCAATCTAAATTAAAAGAGGAATCAGAGCCCAAATTGCACAAGTGAAGATTAATTTTCGGAAATTTGAAATATCCTACTTGGACTAAAATTTTGGTTCCCTATCATTTTGATACTCTAATTTAGACCTAATTTAAGTCTATAAATAGATGGCATTCTCAAATTAGGGGAGACTAGATATACATTCTTGAGGCTAAATTACACATCAAAACACATAAATTCCTCAAGATTTGTACATCAACTTCGAATTTAAAGATAGAACACAATTGGCGAAGAGATATATAATATATCAAGAAAAACTAGAAGATTATTGTTGTAATTTGGGTGTCAAAAAACAATAATAGTTTAGATTAATTCTTTCATTATTATATTGAACTCGCATATTTTTTCATCTTTTTATTATTTAGTTGTAATATTATGATTGGTTAAAATCTTCGTTGTTAAAATGAACGACGTAGCTCAGGTTAATATTTATTTAATTAAGTAGAACTCATCCGAATTTGATTATGTATGAATTGCTTATTGTGTGCCAATTGACATTCAATTATTTGATCACCAATTGTATGGATTAAGGATAATGTTGAGATCGAGAGGACATATATCTATCTAGTACTTGCAACATGTAACGTAAGTTTTGATAAGAGATCGAGAGATACTTTTATATCTTATGCAATCGTAACTGAATTATTAAAATTTGATGTTTTTGCATGTGTGTGAATTTACATAGAAATATACATAGTAAATTAATGATAGCATACAAAGATGATTAGTTTTACGAGAGATTACTAATTAAAATTGATTAGTTAGATTGTTAATACATATGAATAGGTGTTGAATGAAATTAGATTCGATGAAAGTTAAATAATCTAAGTGAAATTAGAATTCCTAACTACTAAATTTCAAAAGTCCTTCACAAACTCCTTAAAGTAGATCAAATTTAGTATAAGCATAACTATTGAACCATCTACACCTTCTCCCACCTCAACAGCTAATAGAGCATTTCTTTTACCACTACTAGCACCATTCTCAATTTGTTGACCACCGCCTGCAGCGGCATTTTGATTCAGATTAGAGGCGTCGGCTAAGTCTTCCTCTTCCCTAAATGATGAAGATGGAAAGGCACATATCCATCCACGATTTGAGTGCAATTGTATATGACCAAAAAGTAACTATCAAAATACTATTAAATACGTCATTACTAAAATGCTATGCACATCGCACATGCCAATGACTAGTGTTTGTGTGTATTGTAAACTAAAATGCCACGTGCGAAGCACGTGCCATTGACTAGTTTGTGTCTGTGTGTGTACACAATTTGTTATGTTACAAAAAAAGATAGAATAATTGATGGCTAATAAAATCTTTACTCCTAATTCATTGATCAAATAGCAACCTAGCTTACACTACTAAGTGTGATAATGAGAAGTTTATTATTAGTCATATCATGAGGATACCATCTGGAGAAGTTCCCTTTACAATTAGTAATGTTCTCACTTTTAGAGACTACCTAATACAACAGGAGATTTTTTTGGTACAAAATTAACTAAAAATCAATAACAACATAACATTCTTAACTTTTCATTCCTCATCGGTGTCTGGGAGAGGTGAAAAGTTCAAGTTTGTAACTTTATATTGAATGGTGGCTGAACCATCTCTACCATTTTTGCCATCTTCAGCAGCTATAGAAGTACTTCATCTGCATTAGCATTGCCCTCTACCATTTGTTGACCACCACATGCAGCAACAATTTGATTCAAATTAGGCACGTCAGTGACGTCTTCCACAACCCTAAATGATGGAGATGGAAATGCACCTCTCCATCCACGATTTAGGTGCAATTGTAGATGACCAAACAGTAACAATCAAAATAATATTAAAGACGACATTACAAAAATGTCATGTACATCGCACGTACCAATGAATAGCGTGTGTGTGTATTATACACTAAAACGCCACGTGCTTCGCATGTGCCAATGACTAGTGTGTGTACATACAATTTTTTATGTTACAGAAAAAAGGTAGAATAATTGATGGCTAATAAAATTCTTACCTAATTCATTGATCAAATGGAAAACCATAGGCTAACTAATACAACCGAAGAGTTTTTGGTGCAAAATAAACTAAGAATCAATAACAACATAACATTCCAAACTTCTCATTCGTCTTCAGTGTCCGGGAGAGGTGAAAAGTTCAAGTCTATAACTTTATATTAAATGGAGTTGAACTATCTACACCATCTCCACCACCCTAAGCAGCTGCATAAGTATTTCCTCCACTACCAGCATGACCCTTCTCAATTTGTTGACGACCTCCTGTAGCAGTATTTTGATTACAATCAAGGACATCAACGAAGACGTCCTAGGCCCTAAATGATGGAGACGGAAAGGTACCTCTCCATACAAGAAGATATGGGTACAATTGTAGATGACCAAAAAGTAACAATCAAAATACTATTAAAAAGTCATTACTAAAATGCCACGTACATCGCAAGTGCCAATGAATAGTGTGTGTTGTGTGTGCGCGCGCACGTGTATTATACATTAAAACACCAAGTGCTTCATAGTACCAATGACTAGGGGGTATGTGTGTACATACAATTTGTTTTATGTTAAAGCAAGAAAATAGAATAATTAATGGAAAATAAAATATTTACTCATAATTCATTGATCAAATAGCTACCCATAGGCTATCTAACACAACAAAAGAGTTTTTGGTGAAAAATAAACTAAAAATCAATAACATAACATTCTAAAGTTTTCATTCGTCGTTGGTGTCTGGGAGAGGTAAGTTTGAGTACGTAACTTTATATTGAAAGGAGCTAAACCATCTATACCCTCTCTTCCACCCTCAGCAACTGCTGGAGCATTTCCTCTTCCACTAGCAGCACCCTCCTCAATTTGACCACCGCCTACAGTAGCATTTTGATTCAAATTAAGGATGTCGGCAAAGTCTTCCTTGGCCTTAAATGATGGAGATAGAAAGGCACCTTTCCATCCACGATTTGGGTGCAATCGCATATGACTAAAACGTAACAATCAAAATACTATTAAATAAGTCATTATAAAAATGTGAACATTGCAAGTACCAATGATTAGTGTGTATGTGTGTATTTTACACTAAAATGCCACGTGCTTCACACGTGCCAATGACTAGTTTATGTATGAGTATATATACATATAATTTTTTTATGTTATAGCAAAAAGTTAGAATAATTGATGGCTAATAAAATTTTTACTCCTAATACAATTGATCAAATAGTACTCATAGACTACCTAACACAACAGATGAGTTTTTGGTGCAAAATAAACAAAAAAAAATGAATAACAACATAACATTCTAAACTTCTCATTCCCCATCGTGTCTAGAAAAGGTGCAAAGTTGAAGTCTGTAACTTTTTATTGAATGGAGTTGAACCATTTCCTCCACCCTCAGCAGCAGTATGCTCATTTCCTTCGCCACCAGCAGCATCCTCCTCAATTCATTGACCATCTCCTGCTTCAGTATTTTGATTCAGACTAAAGATGTCAGTGAAGTCTTCCTTGACCCTAAATAATGGAGACGGTAAGGCACCTCTCCATCCACGATTTGGGTGAATTCATGGATGACCAAAAAGTAACAATCAAAATACTATTAAATGCATCATTACTAAAATGTCATGTACAATACATGTGCCAATAACACACGTGTGTGTGTGTAGATAGAATTTTTTTATGTTACAACAAAAAGATAGAATATTCGATGGCTAATAAAATATTTACTCCTAATTTATTGGTCAAATAGAAACCCATAGGCTGCTTAATACAAAAGAAGAGTTTATGGTGCAAAAAAAACTAAAAATAAAAAAAAAACATAACATTCTAAACTTCTCATCCTTCATTAGCGTCTGAGAGATCAAGTTCGTAACTTTATATTGAATGAAGATGAACCATCTAAACCCTTTCCATGACCAGAACCTTCCTGAATTTGTTGACCATCACCCACAGTAACATTTTGATTCAAATTAGGAACGTCGACGAAGTCTTCGGCACTAAATGAACGAGACAAAAAGGCACCTCTCCATATCATTACAAAAATGCCACGTACATCGTACGTGCCAATGACTGGTATGTGTGTGTGTGTATTATACACTAAAATGCCACGTGCTTCGCATGTGCCAATGACTAGTGTGTGTGTGTGTACATACAATTTTTTATATTATAGGAAAAAGATAGAATAATTTATGGCTAAAAAATCCTTACTCGTAATTCATTGATCAAATAGCAATCCATAGTCTACCTAATAGAAGAGAAGAGTTTTTTGTGCAAAATAAACAAAATCAATAACAACATAACATTCTAAATTTCTCATTCCAATTCAATGTTTAGGAGATGTTAAAAGTTCAAGTACGTAACTTTATATTGAATAGAGCTGAACAATGTACATCTTCCACCCTGAACAGCTGTCAGAGCATTTCCTCTGCCACCAGCAGCACCCTCCTCATTTTGTTGACCACCTCCTGCAATAGCATTTTAATTCAGATTAGGGACTTCGGCGAAGTCTCATCTGGCCCTAAATGATGAAGACGGTAAGGCACATATCTATCCACAATTTGGATGCAATCGCATATGACGAAAAAATAACGATCAAAATACTATTAAATACGTCATTACTAAAATGCTACTTGCATCGCCCATGCCAAAAACTAATGTGTTTGCGTATTGTAAACTAAAACGCTCGTGTTTCGCACGTTCTAATGACTAGTTTGTGTGTGTATGTATGCGTATACATACATTTTTTTATGTTATAGAAAAAGGATAGAATAATTGATAGCTAATGAAATCCTTACTCCTAATTCTTTGATCAAATAGTAACCCATAGGCCACCTAATATAACAGAAGATTTTTTTTGGTGCAAAATAAACTAAAAATCAATAACAATATAACATTCTTAAATTTTCATTCATCGTCAGTGTCTCGGAGAGGTGAAAAGTTCAAGTCCATAAATTATATTGAATGGAGCTGAAATATCTACACTCGTCAATGACTAGTGTGAGTGTACATACAATTTTTTTATGTTATAGCAAAAGATAGAATAATTGATGGCTAATAAAATTGTTACTCCTAATATATTGATCAAATAGCAACCTATAGGATACAATAGGAGAGTTTTTGGTGCAAAATAAACACAAAATTAATAACATTACATTTTAAACTTTTCATTCCTCATCAATATCTGAGAGAGGTGAAACATTCAAGCCCATAATTTTATACTGAATGGAGTTGAACCATCTACACCCTCTCCCACCCTCAGCAGCTACTCGAGCATTTCTTTTACCACCACCAGCACCCTCCTCAATTTGTTGACCACTGCCTACAGCAGCATTTTGATTCAGATTAGGGACATCGACTAAGTCTTCTTCTACCCTAAATGATGAAGATGGAAAGACACCTATCCATCCACGATTTGAGTATAGTCATATATGACCAAAAAGTACTATCAAAATACTATTAAATACAACATTACTAAAACTCCATGCACATCGCACATGCCAATGACTAGTGTTTGTGTGTGTATTGTAACCTAAAATGCCACATGCGAAACACGTGTCATTGACTAGTTTGTGTGTGTGTGTGTACACAATTTGTTATGTTACAGCAAAAAGATAGAATAATTGATGGCTAATAAAATCTTTACTCCTAATTCATTGATCAAATAGCAACCTAGCTTACACTACTAAGTCTGATTATGAGAAGTTTACTATTAGTTATGTCATGAGGATATCATTTGGAGAAGTTCCCTTTTCAATTAGTAATGCTCACACTTTTAGAGACTACCTAATACAATAGAAGATTTGTTTGGTACAAAATTAACTAAAAATCAATAACAACATAACATTCTTAACTTTTCATTCCTCATCTGTTTCTGGGAGAGGTGATAAGTTCAAGTACGTAACTTTATATTGAATGGTGGCTGAACCATCTCTACCCTCTTCTCCACCTTCGACAGCTGTAGGAGTATTTCCTCTACATTAGCAATTCCCTTTACCATTTGTTGACCATTGTTGCCAGCAGCACCCTGATTCAGGTTAGGAACGCCGACGAAGTCTTTCTCGATCCTAAATAATAGAGGCGAAAAGGCACTTTAAAAATCTAAACAAGAATATGGTAATATGATACATAATAACAATAACAATTTAGGTGGAAACCCAACTAGAGAGAAAATCACAAGGTAGAGGAGGAGAATTCATTAATATTAAAATATGTAACAATTACAAATTATGTAGGATGATCTCTCAAGAGATATAATTGCTCATATATATAATACAAGAAGGCTCAAACAAAAGTAGAGTCGTAATATAATAAGCATAACCAATAATGATGTGTTTAAGATTGAATATGTTAGCAAAATTGTCAAAATCACGAAATCCAATTGCACCTAATGACGTGACTACTCGACCGGCACCTTCGCGGCTAGCAAACGATGACACAATTGCTCGAGTACTTGCCTAGCAGTTAGCAAGTGTTGATATCACTAAAATTTTTGCTCGAGAGCCTGAGTAGTAGTCTTCAACGTAAATCTTCTCCTTGCTTATGTCTTAAATTTGTTCAAGACTTTTTCTAAGGAAAAACTTGTAAATACTTAAACCTAATTAATTAAAAAAATTGTATTAAGTACCCAGCTCATATAGTACACCCCAGACAGTCAGAATATCCTATAAGAAGTTATTAAAGCAATTTTGAATGCAGCGTGTAGACAGATTATAGTGTCCTCAATTGCAAAATTTAACAAGTATGAACACAAATATAAAGTGGGAAACCTCTAAACAATTCCGTGATTTTCTTCTTCTTTTGATTTGTCGTAGAAGTATAATCAAACCATTCGGTCTTGACTTTATCGTCACTTCACTATTGTACTCAGCACAACTTGAATTAAGAATCCCAATTCTTAACTTATACATAACAGCTTGATCTTTGAATTGGATTGAACGTTTACGCATTGGTGTTTTCTTCAAGTACGGTTGAAGAGCATGATTTTTCTTGAGATTATTCAATAGTGCATGGCACCATGTGTACTCTCTGGAATATGAGAAAACTCGTTGTTGTAGGTTCAACGGGATTTTGGTTTCTCATAGCAAACTTTGAAAGTATTCAATAAGGCATGAGTCCGATTGCCTTTGCCGAAGATTGCAAAACGTGTAGCTGCTAGGTCACCAAATTCAACAAATTTTCCAAAGCCATTAATCATCCCTAGATTATTTGCTTCACTTAAATAAGTAATTTACTAGGCATGCATTGAACTTACCTAAAATTAAAGCATTAAAACACGGTAAATATATAATCATATCACATATGATTTATTTGATATGGTAATTAATAGATTTAAGGCAAAGTTTAATATTAAATCAATCTTTCCTTCAAAACAATAGCCAATATTAGATTAAATCTTACCTAAACTTATACACAATAGAAGGGATAAGAATATAACCATATCATACAAGATTTATTTGATATGATAATAAATAAATTTAAGGAAAGTTTTATAATGAACCATTGTTTCCTTAACTTTAATAATTTTACCTATCAAATGATATCTAGGAAGGTAGGTAAATATATTTGTATTAGGTACAATATGGAAAGTGGAAATTGTATACGTTTTGGGTGTTAAAACCCTGAATCCATAGCCAAAGAATTCTATTGAAAACTCGTACCACCCAATCAGTCGGACTGACTACTTGCTTAGATAGCATCCATTTTTACATGTTTTTCCCTTTTCATTGACATTTAAAAATCAATCTATAGTAAGTAACCTAAATCAAGTTTTCAGAGATTGTCAAAACTTGTGGTGGAATGTTAGCTATTGATATTGTCCTATTGTCAGAGGTCATGTTTGATACTTTCACTGTAGTTTTAGGTGTTTGTCATACCAATTTATCATATCTAGCTCCTTTAACAAACTTCATCGTGGTAGATTCTTTCTCTTTTCTTCCCTTCATATCCTAGGCCTTCTTTGATATTTGAGGTTCTCCATAGCCGAGAACTTCATTTAGACGGACGAATCTGATTGTCTACTATCTAACTTTCTCCTTGATGTGGTCTAATTCAACCATGAGCTCCAAGATTTGATTTTCTTTTTTATTAAGCACATTGAATATGGCCTCCTTTTCGGTTATAATAACAGCTATCTCTTCTTCAATGAACTCCATCATTGCTAGAACTGTAACATTCTTTTCTTTTTAGCTTCCAAGTTTTTTTTTTCAATATTGTTCGTTCTGAACATAAGTTGCTTGGTTTTGTTGTGTCAATGTTCAGTGAGTTTGTACCTGTAGGCAAGAATTGCATCGAGTAGCATCAAGCTGAAGATTGATAGTGAATGAGGTTATCTAGTTATCGTCTATTCTGTCTTCTTCGTCTAAGTTTGACTCTCTATCTTCTTCCTCGCTCCATGTTATGTTCATGGCTTTCTTAGATTGGAACTTTTTATATGTGTTTACACATTCGGTTGCAATGTGACCAAATCCTTTGCATTCATAACATTGAATATGATTCTTAGTTCTTTCCACATATAAGGTAGTGTTTTGCCTTGAGTTGTTAAAAGACTTCTTCCTTTGTGGTTGTTGAGGTCTTGAGCTTCTTCCTTCATGATTGCTCTTTAGGAATTTCTTCAATTGTTTAGTGAGCATGGCCATATACTCATGACTGCGAATTTATTTTCCTCCTCTTCTACCTTAACCTGCTTGACTTTAAATGCAATTCCGGATCATTTTTCCTTCTTTCTCCTATGGAGATGTAACTCATAGGTCATTAAGGACCCCCACCAATTATTCTACCTTTATGTTTTCTATATCTTTGCTCTCCATGATGGCAGTTACATTGGAATGAAATCTGTCAGGCAATGATCTAAGAATCATTTTCATTATTTTACTTTTTGAATACTTTCTTCCCAAAGTTTAGGCTGAGTTGGTGATGTCACTTAGGTTGGTATAAAAATCTTTCAAGTGTTCATCATCTCTCATTGTTAGTTGCTCAAATTGAAGTATAACCATTTGAAGTTTAGAAGACTTCACAATGTAGGTTCCTTCCGAACAACTTGCAATATGTGCTGCGCCTCTTTATCCACTTTGCATGTAGAAATCAAGCGAAATACAACTTGCAATATGTGCTACACCTCTTTATCCACTTTGCATGTAGAAATCAAGTGAAATACAACTTGCAATATGTGCTACACCTCTTTATCCACTTTGCATGTAGAAATCAAGCGAAATAGATTGAGTAAAAAAAATGAGAAAATAGCATTTAAAACTTTTGAATTCCAATTAGCACATTGAAAATCGGTTGTCACCCACTCATATTTTTTTTCTCTCTTTCCATATCGTTTTCGATCACGATGGGAATTTTATAGCCATACACGATTGATGCCACGCTTTCACCTCTAAAGATTGGACATAAGCATGTATCCTAATTTATCAATAGGAGTAGTTAGTCCCCATCAAGAATAGGAGGTTTAAAAGGTGCACCATCCATTACTAGATTTTTCATTGATCACACTTTTTGAAAATGAAACCACTTTGATACAAATTATAAATATTTCAAAGCTATTAAACGTCCATTGATTTCTTAGTTCACTTATATAAGTAATTTACAAGGCATGAATTAAACTTACCTAAAATTAAAGCATTAAAATACGGTAAGTATATAATCATATTAAATATGATTTATTTGATATAGTAATAAATAGATTTAAGGAACATTTAATATTAAATCAATATTTCTTTAAAGTAATAGCCAATATTAGATTAAATCTTACCTAAAATTATACACAACCGGTAAGAATATAATCATATCATACAAGATTTATTTGATATAGTAATAAACAAACTTAAAGTGTAATAATAAACCAAACATTCCTTGACTTTAATCATTTAACCTATCAAATAATATCTAGGATGGTAGATAAATAAATCTGTATTAGCTGCAATATGAAAGTGAATATTGCGTTCCATTTTGAAGTGTTAAAACCCTAAAATCTATAGTCACAGAATTCTGTAGAAAATTCATACCACCCAGTTAGTCAGGATTGACTGCCTATTTGGACATCATCCTATTTTTCAAGTTTTTAGCCATTGTTATTGACATTTAAAAATCAATCTATATTAAGTAAGTCAACTAAACGCAACAACAAATACCAACCAAGTCCAAGCCCTACTCAAGCTCAGTTGTATTCAAAGCATAAGCAACCAAATCAGTCTCACCGAACCTCTGTAGAGGCCTATCTCTTCCAGATTTGTCTTTAGAAATATAATACTATGACACTTTTGGTGGTAATGGTAAAGCAGAGTGACCTTTAACTTCTGAACTAAACTAGATTGTATTCTCTAATATACATCCTGAGCAAAACTCAAACTCAATCTATGTGTTTAATGTCATGAAATATAACATCTCTATTGACTAATACCTTTTTTGTTTGTGGGCACCATAACTTATTTGCCTTGACATCGGACTTAAAGTAAGAAATACACACTTTCCCAGATCCAGGTTCTAATTACCAAAATGAGCATAAGCAAGACATCCAAATATTTTCAAATCACCATAACTAGGAGAATTCCAAACCATGCCTTTTTTTTTTGGTTTTTGTTTATCAATAGTAGTTGAAAGTGAACGATTACCAAGAAAACAAACAGTAGAAACAACTTCAACCCAAAATGACTTATGTAAACTAGCATTGTAAAGCATATAACGTACTTTCTGAATCAAAGCAATCCATCCTCTCTGCCACTATGTTTTGCCTCGGAGTCTTACAGACTGTCAAGTAGCTCAAAATTTCTTCTAACTTGCAGAAAGTATTAAACTCATTAGAAAAAATTCCAAACCATAATGAGTGCTTAGATGTTTTACGTGCCTCCCTTTCTACTTTTCAATCATGGTCTTCCATTCCTTGAATGTATTGAACACATCACTTTTCTGCCTTAAAAAGAACACCCAAACTTTTTAGAAATGATCATCAATAATGCTCAGCATATAATAAGCACCTCTTTTTGGAAGGCACCTTAGATGGTCCTTAGAGATTAGAATGTATGTAATCAAGTGTTCTCTTCATGTTGTGAACACCTTTGGTGAATCTAAATCTTTTCTATTTCTTAAAAAGCAATGCTCACAAAACTTCATTTACACCAAGAAGTCCTATCATACTCACTTTAACCATCATATTCTCCCTCATATGCCAAAGTCTAGTAACTTGTTCATCCGAGAGTAATTTTATGAACTAAATATTTAACTTTATGTGTTTTTGGATTTTTTTAGTAGAAATCAAGGATTAGATGAGAATGAATTAACATGAGCAATAATTGATCAAAAAGGAATAAAGTTACACATATTTTAGAATTTGGGATCAAGGCATTTGGAGGTTGAACGACCTCAGTTGCAAAATTCAAGAACTCACTGTGAATTAAAAGAGGAAACTGAGACCAAATTGCACAAGAAGAGATTAAGTTTCAGCAATATCAAATATTCTACTTGGAGTAAATTATGGTTCCTTATCCTTTTGATACTCTAATTTAGACCTAATTTAAGTCTATAAGTAGATGGCATTCTAAAATAGGGAGAGGCTAGATTTACATTCTTGAGGCTAAATTACACATCAAAACGCATAAAATCCTCAAGATTTGTAAATCAACTTCGAATTCAAAGATAGAAGAACACAATTGGTGGAGAGATATATGATGAATCAAGAAAAACTTGAAGATTATTGTTGGAATTTGGCTGTCAAAGAACAACAATAGTTTAGATTAATTCTTTCATTATTATATTGAATCCGGAGAGTTTTTCATCTTTTTTTATTTAGTTTTAATATTATGATTGGTTAAAATCTTCTTTGTTAAAATGAACGACGTAGCTTAGGTTAATATTTATTTAATTAAGTAGTATTCATTCCAATTTGATGTATTAATTGTTTATTGTGTGCCAATTGACATTCAGTAATTTCATCACCAATTTCGTGGATTAAGAATAATGTTGAGATCGAGAGGAGATATATTTATCTAGTTCGTGCAATATGTAACGTAAGTTTTGATAAGAGATCGAGAGATACTTTTATATCATATGCAACTGTAACTGAAATATTAAAATTTAATGTTTTTGCAT